>CABHPQ010145052.1:14615-40584 GCA_902168405.1 Peromyscus aztecus
ACGGTCAATTCCCTTGACCTCCTTCGCCGGCCCCCCCAGTCTTCCCCCCCCCAATCCACCCCACATTCCCACCTCCTCCAAGGCAATGTCTCTCCTGGGGATTCAGCTCAGCCTGGTAGATTCAATTGAGGCAGGTCCAGTCCCCTGCTAAATGCACCAAGGCTGAGCAAAGTGTCTCAGCATAGGCCCTAGGTTCCCAAAAGCCAGCTCATGCACCAAGGACAGGTCCCAATTCCACTGCCTGGGGGCCTTCTAAACAGTTCAAGCTAATTGACTGTCTCACTTATCCAGAGTGCCCAGTCCAGTTCCGTGGGGGCTCCTCAGATATTGGTTCATAGTTCATGTGTTTCCACTAGTTTGGCTATTTGTCCCTGTGCTTTTTCAAATCATGGTCTTGATATCTCTTGCTCATATAATCCCTCCTCTCTCTCGCTGGTTGGACTCCTGGAACTCGACCTGGGATTTGACCATGGATCTCTGCATCTGCTTCCACCAGTCACTGGATGAGAGTTAATCATGACAATTAGGGTATTTGGCCATCGGATCACCAGAGTAGGTCAGCTCAGGCACTCTCTCGATCATTGCCAGTAGTCTATAGTGGAGGTACCTTTGTGGGTTTCTGGGGACCTCTCTAGCATGCTGCCTCTTCCTATTCCCATAGGTGTAACATGAGTCTTAAAAGTTCTTATTAATAAAATCAAACCCAGGCCAAGTATAGGGGTGGACACTGGAAGGTCAGAGAGACAGAACAAACCACAGCTATCTCACCTCGCCGGATCCTCAGTTGGTCATGTTTCCTCAGACTGGAGGCCTCTGTGTCCTCAAATGATTCTCCAGGCCAAATGCTTAACCAGGCCAAAATGCTTCTAGTTTCTGGTCCTCACGTCTTATATACCTTTCTGCTTTTTACCACCACTCCCTGGGATTAAAGACTCGCTTTCTGGGATTAAAGGCATGTGTCACCATGCCTGGCCGTTTCCAATGTGGCCATGAACTCACAGAGATCCAGAGGGATTTCTATCTCTGGAATGCTAGGATTAAAGGCGTGTGCTACCACTGCCTATCCTCATGTTTAATATTGTGGCTGTTCCGTCTCTGACCCCAGATAAGTTTATTAGCATGCACAATATTTGGGGGAATACAATACCACACATGGGGTCTTCATTTATCATGGTGTCTGTCTCCTTGTTCTCCCACTCTGCTCCTGATCCAGCTGAGATCTCCTGCTCCCCTAAGCTCTCTTTCCTCTGACCCTTGCCCTCCATTACCACCCCCCCAACCCAGTTTGCTCATGTAGATCTCATCAATTTCTCTGTCGCGGGGCAATCCCTGTGTCTTTCTTAGGGTCTTCTTTACTAGGTAGCCTCCTTGGAGTTGTGAGTTGAAGTCTGGTTATCCTTTGCTTTATATCTAGTATCCACCTATGAGTGAGTACATACCATGTTTGTCTTTCTGAGTCTGGGTTACTTCATTCAGGGTGATATTTTCTAGTTCCATCCATTTGCCTCCAAACCTCATGATGTCATTGCTTTTCTCTGATGAGTAGGACTCCATTGTGTACATGTACCACATTTTATCTATCCATTCTTCAGTTGAAGGGCATCTAGGTTGTTTCCACGTTCTGTATATTACAATTAATGCTGCTACGAACATAACTGAGCATGTGTCATTGTGGTATGGTTGAGCATTCCTTGGGCATATGCCCAAGATTGATACAGCTGGGGCTTGAGAGAGGTTGATTCCCAATTTTCTAAGGAAGTACCATATTGATTTCCAAAGTGGCTGTACAAGTTTGCATTCCTACCAACAGTGTAGGAGTGTTCCCCTTGTTCCACATTCCCTCCAACATAGGCTGTCTTCAGTGTTTTTGATCTTAGCCATTCTGACAGATGTAAGATGGTATCTCAGAGTCGTTTTGATCTGCTGATATGTGAAATTAAGTTAATTATAAAATAAAAATATTAAAAAAGGAAGGTTTTAACTTTCACATAGTAAAATTACATATAATGGAATTACATATAGTAGAATAGTTATCAAGCAAGAATTATAGTTATAATATCAATATCTAGTCTATTTGTATTTGTCAAAATTAAAGAAAGTATTTTATCAGCTATCCTATATTTGTGAGTCTAAAGTTTCATATCTAATTTATGTTTTAACATAACCAAGGAAAATTATAACTGTCTAGTCTTCATCTACATCAAAAACCCCAGAAGAATATAATATTACCTAAGTAAACAGGAAGCTCATTGTAAGCAACTTCAAAAAAATCTAGAATGACAGAGAGAGAATGTCTAGAAGTCTCCTCTGTGAAGCAGGAACCTAAAAGATTGTTTTGCCCTGTTTTAGCAAAATTCATTGGTCATTTTCCTATGGGTCCTGTATGTCCAGTTTATACAACATACTTTCAAGCAGTCCAGGCAAGCGCTGTTTCTTGCCGAACCACTAACTTTTGCCATAAAGAAATATTCCAGGGGTTGGGGATTTAGCTCAGTGGTAGAGCGCTTGCCTAGCAAGCGCAAGGCCCTGGGTTCGGTCCTCAGCTCTGGGAAAAAAAAAAAAAGAAATATTCCATATGGAGTTTCTTTGCTGCCCATCATCTTCTTTGAAATAATTGGTGTTGCCAGGAGCAGAGGTGTCTCACTGTCCAGAAAAGTCTAAGTTCTTAAAACATTTTAAATGACATATTCTGTAGGTCTTTGAAGTGTTTGAGGATAACCTACCTAATTGAAATATATGTTTGTATGCCTAAAAATCTTAACTAGCATGACTATAAATTTAACTATTGATTTGTATTTCTGAAATTAATTGCACAAACATATTACGTTAAACTAGAGTAAAAATATAAATGTAGTATATCAAAATTAACCTTAAATTTGTATCAATAAACTAAAATCCATAACAATGTAAAACATTTTAAGCAAGTTGTTCTCATTAAAAGTAGATTCAATAATCTACCCTTCCATCCTACCGTATCTATATCACATATTTCTATATCTTATCCCCCATTTTTCTTTTAGAAAGAGATTGACTATGACCAATAACAATTTGTAACCAACCCCCTAAACAAAGACAAACATTCATAATCCATTTTTTGGGAATGTGAGCATAATTTCACATACTACTTCCTGCTGTTTGGGGGACCTGGAAATCTTATGGGGATCCTGAGAAAATTATGAATTATAGTTAGTCTTGGCTGTAGTAGTCTGTGAAGGATGGATCATCTTCCAGAGGGTCTTGGTTGATCAAACCATATTAGCCTGCAAGCAATCCACAGGTTCTCATCTTCTGTTGAAACAAAAACAGAACCTCTTTTCCAAAGCAATGTATCCTTAGACATAAATTTTGATGTCAAGATACCTTTAAAATATAGATATAGGTTTAACTGAGTAGGCTTTATAATCAAATGTCTTTCTGCAGTTAAAAATCCCAAAGACAACATAATCCAGATTCTCTGTGTAATATCCATCTCTGACTATATTCTTTCTCTTCTCTCTCTCAAGCCTATGTACATTTTACACATAATATAAACTGTTTAGAGTTTTTTTTTTCCATTTAATTTGCCTTATTGTGAATCTATAGCACTTTTCTTACCAGAAGAGATTTTAAACTGTTAAGCTACAAGGCTAGGATGAAAATCACAACCCTGACTGCTTCCCAACACGATGGTATGTGTCCCACAAGCTCTGGGATCCCTGCTCACCACCAACTCTTGGAAGCAGTGGGTCTATGCCTCCATCAAGGAGCGTAAATCCCAGAAACATTTTTGTTGGTTTGTTTGTTTGTACTAGGAAAGCTAAATCCTCCACACAGTATGCAGCAAGACTTAGAGATCCCACTATGTACCAAGGCGGGAATCCACCATGCTGTGCTCAAGCCCGAATGCTGGCTGCGGCATCTCATGGCCCACGTGAGACATGAAGCAGGAATCTGGTTTTGGCTCTGCTTTAGAATCTCTTTTAGGTTCTCTCAGGTTTTAGGTGGAAACTCGTGTCCCACATTGGGCAGCCAAATGTAGTCCTGAGTTTTCTCAGGTCCCACCCAGCCCCACAGTCCTGCAGCCACTTATAATCACTCAGAGGCATAATATTATTTACCAACTGTATGGCCTGTGGCAGGCCTCTTGTTAGCTAGCTCTTATATCTTAAATTAACCCATTTCTATTAATCTATGTTTTGCCATGTGTTTCATGGCTTTAATGGTCTGCTGGAATGTTGCTCCTTAGGTGGCTGAATGGTCTCTCCCCAAACACTGCCTTTCTCTTTCCTGTCTCTCTCCTAGGATTTCCTGCCTACCTCTAAAGCAGCCTTGCCATAGGCCAAAGCAGCTTATTCATTAACCATTGGGGGACAACATATATCCACAGCATACAGAAAAACATTCCCCAGAAACACATCTGTTTGTCCATTAGTTAATTTTGAGTTTGATTCTATTTCTTGTAAGTGGAAGATGCTTGAACAAAAGGGAATTTCAGAGCAAGGATCATGTGGGTAGAGGCTGTGAAAAGTGAAATTGTTTTAAAAATTAATTTCTTAACACCTTAAAAAAGATGTGTCTGGTAAAAGAACCATTTTAACTCTTTAGGGGATGGAATTGCACTGTGCTTATATTGTAATTATACAATATAAAGGGTGCACTAAGACTTAGCTTCAAGCAAATGTTAAACTGAGATGTTCAAATATGAGAAAATTATAAGGGCTTCTGGGAACTTAATTTGCCTGAAGGTAAAATACAGAAACTTTTTTAAAATCACTATGGTTAACTTCAACTCAGAGTTAATTTCTAGATTTAATATCTTAATAATATGTGTCATATGTGTTTCAGTAGTTGAGGTACTCTAGATTTCTCCAAATGTTGAGATGTAGATGATTTATGCAAAAACCAATGTTAAACTCTGAGCTATCTCTCCAGCCCAAGTTAAAGTCATTAAAGAGGGAGCCAGAGCATTTGTTTAGTATTCAAAGACCAGATTATCTTCATATAAATTTCCAAGTGTGAGTCTTCCCTATTAACTTAGAAGCAGGGACTTACTTCTTCAGGTAGGAAATAGCATCAGCTGGATTATCACATATACTAATGGAACAAAGGCAGAGTAGTCACTAAAAGAGACAAAAGTGACAGGATAAAAGTACATGTTGGAAAATGTTATTAAAGTAGAAATTAAATGACTACACTAAATAAATTATAGTTATTTGTGTTGGATCACCATGAATGACTAAAATGTTGTCCTTTACTGTGTTGCTATTTTCCACAATCAATTAAATATTTTCTAAAACAAACATAGCTCCATTTATTTTTTTTATAAAAACAGACATGAGTCTCAGGCATAGAAATTAAAGTTTTCTATTTATGAATATATTAATGCTTGTATGTCTTGCAATAAAGTAAAATGTTTATAGTTTGCTTTTGGTATGAGCATTTTAATGTAATCTAAGGAAGAGAGTTTAAATAACCTGGGTACAATTAGTGAAAAGACAAATATTTAAGTGATGGAAATGATACCTAAATCACACAAAGATGCAACAAAGAAAGAGAATTACAGACCAATGTCCCCAATGAACATTGACACAAAAATACTCAATAAAATACTGGCAAGCCAAATCCAAGAAGAGATCAAAAAAAGTTTTCCACCATGATCAAGTAGCCTCCATACCAGATGCAAGGATGGTTCAATATATGAACATCTGTCAATTTAATACACCACATAAACAAACTGAGAGAGAAACACCACATGATCAAATCTTTAGATGTTGAAAAAGCCTTTGACAAAATCCAACACCCCTTCATGATAAAGGTCTTGGAGAGATCAGGGATAAAAGAACATACCTAAACATAATAAGGACAATTTACAGCAGACCTACTGACAACATGAAATTAAATGGAGTGAAATTGAAAGCAATTCCACTACAATCAGGAACAAGACAAAGCTTCCCACTCTCCCTATAGCTATTCAATATAGTATTCAAAGTCCTAGCTAGGGTAAAAAGAAAACAAAAGGAGATCAAGGGGATACAAATTGGAAAGGAAGAACTCAAACTTTTGACATTTGCAGATGATATGATAGTATACATAAATGGCCCCAAAATTCTACCAGGGAACTCCTACAGCTGATAAACACTTTCAGTAATGTGGCAGGCTACAAGATTAACTCAAAAAATCAGTAGCTCTCCTATATACAAATGATAAACAAGCTGAGAAAAAAAAACAGAGAAAGATCACCCTTTACCATAGTCACAAATAATATAAAATACCTAGGTGTAACACTAACTAAGCAAATGAAATACCTGTATGACAAGAACTTTAATCCTCTGAAGAAAGAAACTGAAGAAGATATAAGAAAATGGAAAGATCTTCCATGCTCATAGATAGGTAGGATCAAAGTAGTAAAAATGACAATCTTACTAAAAGTAATCTACAGATTAAATATCTCCATAAAAATCCCAACACAATTCTCCATAGACCTGGAAAGAACAATGATCAACTTCATATGGAAAAATAAAAGAAAAAACAGGATAGCTAAAACAATCCTATACAATAAAGCAACCTCTGGAGGCATCACCATCCCTGACCTCAAGCTCTACTATAGAGCTATAGTAATAAAAACAGCTAGATATTTGCATAAAAACTGATAGATGGACCAATAGAATCCAATTGAAGACTCTGACATTAACCCACATACCTATGAACACCTGATTTTTGAAAAAGAAGAAAAAACTGTACAATGGAAAAAAGAAAGCATCTACTGTTGCTAGAGTTTTCCTGCCTGGCCCATGGTCAGGATAAATCTCTTTCACCTGCCAGTCCCACAGCCGCTCAGACCCAACCAAGTAAACACAGAGACTTACATTGTTTACAAACTGTATGGCCGTGGCAGGCTTCTTGCTAACTGTCCTTATATCTTATATCAATCCATTTCTATAAATCTATACCTTGCCACATGGCTCCTGGCTTACCGGCATCTTTACATGCTTCTTGTCCTGGCGGTGGCTTGCAGAGACTCACTCTGCCTTCCTGTTCTTTTTATTCTCTCTGTTAGTCCCGCCTATACTTCCTGCCTAGCCACAGGGCAATCAGTGTTTTATTAGCAACACATTGGCCATACAGAACATTCCACAGCAATCTACAACTAATGGTGCTGGCATAACCAGATGTCAACCTGTAGAAGATTGCAAACTGATCCATATCTATTGCCATGCACAAAATCAAGTCCCAGTGGATCAAAGACCTCAACAGTTACACTGAACCTGATAGAAGAGAAAGTAGGAAGTAGTCTTGAATGCATTGGCACAGGAGACTCTTTCCTAAATATAACACCAGTAGCACAGACACTGAGAGAAATAATTAATAAATGGGACCTCCTGATACTGAGAAGCTTTTAGAAGGCAAAGGACATGGTCAATAAGACAAAATGACAGCCTACAGAATGGAAAAGTATCTGTATCAACCCCAAATCTAACAGAGGGCTGATTTCAAAAATATATAAAGAATTCAGGAAACTAGACATCAAAACACTGAACAGTACAATTAAAAAATGGACTACAGAGCTATGCAGAGATTTTCAACATAAGAATTACAAATGGTTAAAAGACATTTAAGGAATTGCTCAACATCCTTAGTCATCAGGGAATTACAAATCAAAACAGCTCTGAGATATCATCTTATACCTGTCAGATTGGCTAAGATCAAAAACACTGATTACAGCTTATGTTGGAGAGGGTTTGGAACAAGGAGAACACTCCTTTACTGTTGGTGAAAGTGCAAACTTGTACAACCACTTTGGAAATCAGTATGCTATTTTCTCAGAAAATTGGGAATCAATCAACCTCAAATCCCAATGATACCACTCTTGGGCATATACATAAGGAATGCTCAATCATACCATAAGGACACATGCTCAACTAAGTTCAAAGCAGCATTATTTATAATAGCCAGAACCTAGAAACAATGTAGATGCCCCTCAACTGAAGAATGGTTAAGAAAATGTGGTATATATACACAGTGGAGTATTACTCAGCATTAAAAAACAATGACATCATGAGGTTTGCAGGCCGATGGAAACTAGAAATTAATATCCTGAGTGAAGTAACCCAGATTCAAAAGGACAAACATGGTATGCACTCACTCATAAGTGGATTCCAGATGTAAAGCACAGGACAACCAGACTACAATTCACAGCTCCAGAGATGCTAGTTAACAAGGAGGACCCTAAGAGGGAACACATGGGTCTTCCTGGGAAGGGGAAATATATGATATCTCCATGAGTAAACTGGGGATGAGAGGAGGCAATGGAGGGTAGGGGATGGGGGATGAGAACATAGGGGAACGGATGGTCTTGCAAACAGGGATGAAGTGGGAGAGCAATGAAAGAGATACCATGATAGAGGGAGACATCATGGGGAGAGGAAGAAACTGGGTGCTAGGGAAGTTCCCAGGAATCCACAGGATGACCTCAGTGCATGAGCTGGCTGGCTTTTTGGAGCCCACTGAGGGCTCCAAAAGCAGAGGGGGGCAGGAGGAGGGAAGAGAGGGGGATCTGTGGTTGGCATGTAAAAATGAACAAATAATTCCTTAATAAATAGAATAAAATAAAGTGATGGAAACCATACAGATTCTACAGCTGCCACACAAATCCCTCTCTGTGCCAGGAATGACACATTCAGTTTCCTTATATCCTCTATTGTTGTACAAGCAAGCCTTAGCTCCATCTGATTACATGGCTTTAACATGTGTCTATCATACTCCTGTTTATCAGAGGAGAGACAGTGGCTCCGATCCAAGAAATCAGTTGTTGCAAGATATTCAACAGAAATAAAGAAAATGTACATGGACATCAGTATCATGGAACATATCTTGCCTTCTTGGTGAAATATTTTTACTGCCTGTACTGGCCTTCCAAAGAAGAATGTGTCAGCATGCTCTGATGTGTAAATTACTTTTAGCAGATATTTAATTAACTGAAAAATCACTAAAATAATAACAATAATTGCATGCCAGTAGACTATTTTCAAGGACAAGTAGGTGAAAGGAATACCTGATTAATTAATATCATAAGAAATTCAGTAATAAATTTTGGGATTCTTTTATAAGAAATGAAACTGTGAATTTAGAAACTATACTCTTTCATTTGCATATTCATGGAAAATTAAAAGAACTGAAAAAGCTACATATACTAAACATGTTTTTTTTTCTTTAAGTTCAATAATTTCATTAAAAATAGAAGTTTCTTGAAAGGAAAAACTTGCTTGTCAGTTTTTTCATTTTCCTAGAAGATAAATGAAAGTTTTAATTAAATATCTAATTTCAAAATGACACGACAGTTTATTTTAGCCCAACTAGCAATTTTCTTGAAAGTTTAAGATGAGCTTTTTTTTTCAATTTATCAACCTCAATATTTGAATTAGAAAAATTATAGTGAAGTTAATTTAGAAAAGTTGACCTAAAATATTTTAACTGTTTCAGAGTATGTATAGCATATAGCCAGGCAAGAGTCAGCCATATCCATTGTAACTACTGAGATGTCACAAACCACTTCCATTTCTTATCACCATAAATTATCCAAACAATACTCTTCTCAATCTACATTAATGATAATATATCTGCTATCAACACAGTGATGACGAAAATCTATGTTCTTTCTGAGTCTAATCATACAGATGTTCATGGTCTTAGAAAAAGTGAGAAAAATTACTGTAGTCCATAGTAATGTTCTACTTACGCAAATAGAGCTTATGGTACTAAGTCTTTAAATTTGTATCAGTCAATAGAATAAGAAGTGTTAACTTGAAATTTATATAAATCGACACAGGAGAAATGAGTAATTCTATAATAAGAGGTTTCCCACTCAGAGGCAGAGAAGTTGAATGAAGCTAAGGCCCCCTTTGAATATCCAGGACCTTCCATAGTCCAGCAAATTTTGGAATCAAAATCTCTAAGCAATCACAGTTTTCAAAAGATTATTATTTAGAACGCTGTTCCTTATTGTGTGCTTATCTATTTCAACTGATTTTATCATCATACCTACAGAGCAGTTAAATTTTACTAAGAATAAATTCAAGGTTTTCAACGTCCAAGCCCTCTCTCTCTGGATCTCCACACACTGCCTCATAACCTGAGGTCGGGCACCTGCATTATTTTTCAAGTAAAGAAGGAGAGTAAGGCCGGGCGTTGGTGGCGCACGCCTTTAATCCCAGCACTCGGGAGGCAGAGTCAGGCGGATCTCTGTGAGTTCGAGGCCAGCCTGGGCTACCAAGTGAGCTCCAGGAGAGGCGCAAAGCTACACAGAGAAACCCTGTCTCGAAAAAAAAAAAAAGAGTAAAAATCAGGAGAGGAAGAGAACGAGACAAAAAGGGGGACTGAGGAAAAAAGGTGGAGCATGAAATTGTAGGATATCCTAAGCAAAATTTAGACAGAAGGCAGGGAACGCACTGAAGGAAATGGAAATCTTTGGCTTTTATCCAAGCTTGCTACCCACAAGGGACTGTCTACTGCTCATGGTCTAGTCCACACAGATGTATGACTGGCACATCATACTTTAAATAACAGAAATGAAAGAGTGGAATATTCAACAGCATATCCGGTTAGTTACTTTGTCTTATTCCCCATGATATAAATTACAAAACGAAGCCAGAGTCGACATTGCACTTGTTGCAGATAGAGATTAAAAAATTACAAGTTTTGTTTAACACTTACATTAACATTACAAATGATTTCTAAGAACCGTTTTATAAGTATTTTAGAAATATGAATCATTTTGTAACAGTCACTGAATCTGTTTATATCACGTTTACTTTATTCCCAAATATCAATGCTTTATACGATGATGTTATGTACTTTAGTATATTAAGATTTACTAGCATTTTTGTTAATATTTTGGTCATATTTACATTCTTTTCCCCAATGTCCCTATTCTGTAAAAGAGTCCATTTTAGATAGTCACATTGCATATGGAGACATGGCTACTCAGCATCCTTCTACTGTAACAGAAGCTCGGTATTGCACGATTAGCTATGGTCAAATATTTCCTTTGTCTTTGCTTTAGGCTGTTATAAAATCTTCTTATGGCTACAGTAGTTCTGCAGACTTTGAGAGAGGAGTTAGCAGAGGTGAGAGTGGAGTGCAATAATCTGTTGTATGACTCTTGTTAGTAAGCTTGGCTGAGGTGGCGTCCATCAGGCTTCATCATTATAGGGTATTGGTTTTCCCTTTCTGTATGCAACTCTTAACTAAATCCTATACACTCTCAAGAAGAGAATCCATAACTGCCTCTTATAAAAATTATTTAATAATTTTTAGATCTATGAAATATCTATAAAAGTGAGTTGGCATTTTAAGCATGCTTCCTTAAAGTGTTGAAAATAGTTTCTTCTTTTACTTATTTATTAATTTATTTTTCATTTTACATGCCAACCAGTTTCCCCTTCCTCCCCTTCTCCCTCTCCCCTGATTCTCTTCCCCCACCCTCCATTCCTTCCTCATAGGGCCTAAGGCCTCCCTTGAGGAGTCAATACAGGTTGGCATATCAAGATGGGGAAGGACCAAGTCCCTCCTTGCTGTATCAAGGCCGACAAGGTATCCCACTATAGGGAATGGGCTCTAAAAAGCTAGTTCATATACCCACAATAAGTCCTGGTCCTGCTGCCAGGGGCCCCACAAACGGATTAAGCCACACAACTGTCACCTAGATTCAGAGGGCCTAGTTCGATCCTATGCATGTTCCCTAACTGTCAGACCAGAGTCCGTGAGCTCCCACTAGTTCTGGTCAACTGTTTCCGTGAATTTCCCCATCAACACCTTGACTCCCTTCTGCTCCTATAATCCCTCCTCCCTCACTTCAACTGAACTCTAGGAGGTTGGCCCAGTGCTTGGCTGGATCACTGCATCTGCTTCCATCAGTTATTGGATGTAGGTTCTATGAGGACAGTTAGGGTAGTCACCAGTCTGATTACAGGGGAAGGCTAGTTCAGGCATCTTCTCCACTATTGCTAGGAGTCTTAGCAGGAGTCACCCTTGTGGGTTACTGGGGATTTCCCTAGAACCAAGCTTCCCTCTTACCCCATAATGGCTCCCTCTGTCAAGATATCTCTTTCCTTGCTCTCCCTCTCCATCCCTCCCCCAACTCGGCCATCTCAATCCCTCATGTTTGCATCCCAGATTCCTTCCCACCTACCCTTCCCAGTTTATCTGGGAAATCTTACTATTTCCCCTTCCTGGGGCAATTTAGGCTTATAGTTTCTTCTTAGTGCCTTTAGTTCTTTTTTCCTTCATTCCTTCCCATTAACTATTAGAATGTATTTGTTGTTTTACAAATAATAAATTTTAATTGTGACTTTTGAATTCCACTTGTGATTAATAGAATAAGAAATTTGACTAATATAAATTTATATCAATAAAATATTTTAACAAATAGTTGTCCTGGTTTATTCATTTCCCTCTCCATATATTATTTTGTTCATTATTTATTACTTATTTTGTGTAATGGCCATCCTTAATGTCAGAGAAGCTGAAAGACACTTTGAGGAATGAGTATGTGTTATGTAATTCAATTTATGTAAATAGTGCATAGAACAAAGTCTTTGAAGTTATTTATCTTCTATGGTTTATATATAAAAATTGAAGATATTTATTTTCTATGTAATACCTAAGAATCTTAACAAAAAGGAGGGATTCCACTATGTATCATATTCTGTATTTGACTCTATATATAGTAATGCCACTAAAAGCTTCATATTTCAGAAATGTAAAGCATTTATACAGACAGTGCCCTAGTTTTTATACTTTCGTGATATTTTTATTTCCTATTGCTGCAAGTATCCACACCCACATTTTGTCATAAATAAATCAGGATATATTTTCTGAGAATCCAATCAATATCACCTCCTACAAAAATGTTTGACTTTGAATCAATTTAAATGTTCTGTTTCATTGTGTTCTTTCAGAATAATGATGCATTTCAGAGAAGCTCTAAGTGTGTTTATTGTATATTCAGTATTTTATACAATATACAATATACAATAACTGTCTGAGAAATTCAATCTCTATCTTTCCAATGGGAAGAAGAATTTCATACTGACAAAAACAAACAACCAAGCATATTTTGCTTCCTGTGAACTCACATGTTATAAGAGTATAGGTAATGAAGAAAATGAGTCTAAGGGGCCAGCAATTCTCCAGACTTTTTCAAGAAACATATGATTTATGGAACAAAATGATTGTCTCAATTTCTTGTTTATTAGTACAATTAAATTAGAACTGAGGTCTAATTGAAATTATCTTCATATAGCTCTGAAGTTAGTACTCAGCACATTCAATGCTTAGGGAAATTTTATATGATAGAGTGTATGAAGAAAAAAGTAAAAAATAAGCATAATCCTGTCCTTCAGGATTTTCTGAGCTATTGAAAATCATCTTCCTCTTTGGGCATATAAATATTTAAGAAAAGATTCTTGTGACACTTGCTTATCAAGTTAATTAATACACTTTGATGTAAAGATAGCTCCATCTCTGACTTGCTCTGATCTCCCAGAGCTTCTCAGAATACTTGGCACAACATAAAATGCATAGTATTTGCTTATGAAGAGAAGAACAATCCCTAAAGATGGGTTCATCCTTGTTTCTGGAATATTTACATGCTTTATATGACAAAGAGGAATGAATATAGCAGATTTAACTAAAGTTTCTAGTTAGCAGCTAGCTTATACTGAATTACTTGGAGATATCTGTAAAACAACAACAATCTTGAAAAGTAAGTTGGAAATATCGAAAAGGGTGATAGTAGTATCCATGTAGGGTGATATAAGAAATAAGGGCCTTTTCACACATTTCTAATGCTGAATACAGAAGAGGCAGTTGCTATTATGTGTCAAAAGCCTTCAGAACAAAAGAAAAACCATTACTCAGAAAATTTAAAAGAAGCTTGGCATCACCAGGGACTTGGTTTGAGCTTTTTGAGACCATTTGAAATTTTTTATTCCTGAAAACAATTTGCACAATTTTAAGTCACTCAGCTTGTTTGACTTTTCCCTGGAGAATTTCACCAAGGTGATAAGAAGCTATTTTTTCAGTTTATATTTGGCAAACATTTGATTAACATGTGCAAAATTAAAATAATATTCTTATTAAAGAATAATTATTTCTTTCTGCTTATACTGAAATATGAGAGTCAATCATTTGTCGTATATATGAAGAGACAATTATGTACACATTCATAAGCCCTGCCAAACAGCAAGCGATTTTAGCATTAGATGATTAGAAACACTTAAAAATGTCAGAAATTATGGTTGCCAAAAGACATTACAAATTTGTTAACAGGAAATTTGACAGTTGGAGATAACACAGTCAATGAAGAAACAAAAAAAAAAAACAAAAACAAAAACAAAAAACCCTCCAGCACATCACATTTTATTCTAAAGAAATAAAATGCTGATTGCAGTCATGGAAACAATTGAGAAGTATTCTTCCTTACTTTTGCCTCAAACAAATGATGTGAGCAATCAATATATAGTAAAAAAATTCTCTTTATCAAGAATAATAAACATGGGGAGACAAAGCCTGATGTGTTTATTTTAGCAGAGAAACATAATGGTTACTGACAGGCTAACTAAAATTGCCTGATTCCCCTTCTACTCAAACTACAGATTTTTATAACTTTTTCTCCTTGCTGCTGGCTGACAAAGGATAGAGCAGAGCCTGGCTTACATCTTACATATCTCTTTTGTTTCTGACACAGTTCCATATTCTGTATGTCTGATGGATTATTCTCCCAAAGAAAACAACCCTGCCTCAAGAAACAAAACGCGATACATAAGGCTGAGCTTTACTCAGTTCGTAGATAGGAAAACTTCAAGGAAATGAGGTCAGATGGAAAAAAAAATTATGACAACTTTATACACTCAGGGATGAAATGAAAGGAAATGCATAACATTTAGGTGGCCTTGGGTGCTATTAAATTATTAAAAACATAATTTGTTTGAATATATAAACATGGTATGAAAATTCATAAGTCTTTTTATGTCTGGATTCCTTTGACAAGCTGATGAAAATTATGGAAACTCTCTTCGGAAATCACACTCAGAAACATACATATGCATGCTTAGTCAAACATGTCAGTTTAGCAGACCATTAACAGGAATGCCTGAAATACCTGTTTATCTGCAGGTTACTTGATATTTAACAATATTTAAATATGATCACTAGTTTAAATGAGTGATAGTTATTTTTGTTTCTCTTAATTCTATTTTAAGATTGAATTAGTATATTAAATTTTAAATAAAGAGTACTCTCAAAATAACTAAACTTATATTAGTTATATTGTACCATCCCTACAAGTAAGTTTCATATATATTTTTTTAAACTTTGGCTTTTTTTCATTTTTTTATTTTTTATTTATTTATTTATTTATTTATTTTGGTTTTTTGAGACAGGGTTTCTCTGTGTAGCTTTGCGCCTCTCCTGAAACTCACTTGGTAGGCCAGACTGGCCTTGAACTCATAGAGATCCACCTGGCTCTGCCTCCCGAGTGCTTGCATTAAAGGCTTGAGCCACCACCGCCCAGCAGTTTCACATATTTTTAAAGGAATTACTTAAAGTCATGCAAAGATGAGTCAAAATGTTGTTGTGCTCAGTGTTACCACAGTGCTTCAAGTTAGAGAGAAAGAGTGAACACTGCAGATCTCTAGACTACAGACTAAGAACGTGTATGAAGAGAAAGCAGTTATTAAAGAAAGACTAAGGTCTTCTGTGAGTTTAAAGATGTCTGTAATTTTTGATTCTTGGGATTTACAAGATTACACCTGGACAGTAAAATCAATTATCCTATGTAGCTAGAGTTTTCCTGCCTGGCCCACAGTCAGGATAAATCTCTCTCACCTGCCAGTCCCACAGCCACTCAGACCCAACCAAGTAAACACAGACACTTATATTGCTTACAAACTGTATGGCTGTGGCAGGCTTCTTGCTAACTGTTCTTATATCTTATATTAATCCATTTCTACAAATCTATACCTTGCCACATGGCTCGTGGCTTACCAGCATCTTTACATGCTGCTTGTCCTGGCGGTGGCTGGCAGTCAGTGACTCCCTCTGCCTTCCTGTTCTTTTAATTCTCTCTGTTAGCCCCGCCTATGCTTCCTGCCTAGCCACTGGCAATCAGTGTTTTGTTAGCAACACATTTGCCATACAGAACATCCCACAGCAATCCTATGTCACTGCTTTAGAGGTGGCGGGATCTGAGTGAAAGGAGCTGATAAATGAGGTCAACTGAAGTCTCATGCAATAGCCAATTTTATTCAGAGCCTCAGATAATTTATATTCTGAGTGTTAAGAAAGGTCACATGAGTAAAGTTCTCATGAGTTCAAGCTGTATACAGTCACAAGGCAAGTCATACAAGGCAAACGTATTTTAAAGGCATATAAACAAATGGCAATAGCCAATTATAATGATTATTCTGAAGTAAACTCATTCCTATCCATTCTACCTGTGAGGAGTATGAAACCATTCCAAGAACAATTCTGTGTTTTGAAGAAACTGAGGTCATAAGACTTTTGTCTTGTTTTTGACACTCAGAATTCTCCTCATATATCCCATTCCTGTACCATGCTTAAGCAATCCTATACCATGCGGTGAACAATAAAAATGTATACAAGGAACATTATACAGAATGAGCAGGTTGTATTTAGGAATACTTATGTATATACGTTAATGCATGAAAGAGCAGTTAATGAAAGAGGAGATGACTTAGAAAAAAAAAACGAGGAGGAGTCTACAGGAGAACTTGAAGGGAGGAACAGGAAGGGGGAATAATGTAATTTTATTATATCAAAAAATCAAATAAAAATATCAGTACAATAAATGTGAACAGAATGGTGAAATCTCTCCTTTGATGTGCAAAGCAAATGATCGAATCATCTTATTTTGAAGGCCCACATCACAACTTATCTGTTCTCCAATACAGATTATGCAGCCAATCAAGACTATTATATTGACACTTTTGACTAATGTATATTGGAGAACATAACAAACCAAGCAGTTTTCTAAAGACTATAGTTCAGAAAATTGGCATGGACAGCATGGTGAATATTGCTGCTTGAAATGGTCCAAGTAAATAATATCCTTAGCCCAAATCTTTCATTTTATTACACTTCAGAAGATAAATCATAAAATAAAAATATTCAGAGGCATATGATATAACACGGTTGTGAATTATGCAAACGGACAGGGCTTGGAGACTAAGAGTGCTTGACAGTGGCATTTAGCTTAGAATTCTCTAAAGAAAGTAATTATGGCCTTTGGAGCAGAAGAAAAGTAAGGTCTGATATATTCAAAAACACTACCTCTGGGTATTATGTTGAAACTTAAATAATTGTATGTTTGTTAGGTTAGTACTGGAAGATAACCTATGTGCTGTGGTGTACGTTGATGATAGAAGAAAATATCATGGAAATCAAATCTCAAAACAGAAATTATTTTTTATTGTCTGATATGTTACATAAGAGATGGAGTGGTCTCAAAAATACATTTCTTTCACTTGGGAAAGACAAACTTTACTCAATATTCAATATTGGTAACGGCACATAGGCAATGAAAATAGAACACTAAAGTTATAAAAAAGAACATCCTTAATAACTTCTTTAGGGCTGAAGTACCATAGTTAAATAGGGAAAATACAGGACCATTAGCTGAAAATAGTGTGATTCTTTGTAAAAGTCATTCATATAGCTTACATGACAGCTATATGACATATTTGTATTATAAGCCAGATCTTATCTAAGTACAGTTTCTTTACATGTGTTTGAAATGTAGATATTTTGCCTTTTAAAGACTTAGTCTTCAAATAAGCTAACGGGACTGAAAATAGAGGTCACTTTCCCCATTTGTCAGATAAATCAGTTTGTATTTCTCCAGAGGTCAGTAAGTATGCATAACCTCAAATCATGGATAACTAGTATGCTTAAACTTCCCTGTGGTAGATAAATGAGTGAAAAATGCTGCATAGAAGAATTTACAAGGTGTGGGATAGATTGACCAAGAGCAGACTGCCCGAGTCAGTCCTGATAAATTTTAATTGCCAGCTATTTTATGATAGGCTGTACAATGTAACCCTGAAATATCTGAGATCATCATTCCAATCCACTTTTTTCTTCACTGTATATTGTGAGTGAAAATAATCATACTTACATTTGGGAGGATTGGCCCCCAAATGCAGCTAAATGATTAGATTGTAAATATGCTTTTTGAGATTCAATAAAACGCCATTGCTTGCATCATCAGTATTTAAAAGAAGACATATAGCATGTACTCTTTACCCTCTGATATTCTCATTTAATTAACTTTTCTTCTTTATATTTTATAGATTTTTATTTTCTAATTTCATAAACAAAACCCTGAATAAACTTTAATGTCTTCTGTTTAAATACTTCAAACTTCACCTACATTGAAAGTATGAAGAGTATATTAAACAGAAATGTGTGTAGGAACAAAAGGTATTAAAGACCATCATTCCATCAAATGTACTGCTATTCTACCATAGTAAGAAATATTTGGAAAGCCTACTTGCCTTCACATCCACAGTCAGTGTTTTATGTAATTTGTGTGATCTAAACGGATTTTGAAAAACAGGAGTAAAAATGCTGGTATTTTTAGAATCTACAATTGCAAAGACAATAAATGTCTGACAGTATCAGTGAAGTTTAGCATTTAAATGAAAAAATGGTATTTCATAACGGAAACCTGTGAACATATACAGAGAATTGTCTGGGATCCCCAGGATTCTGACCATATTTCTCTAACACACTTGCTTCTCTTCTCTGTGCTCAGAATTTTTCTCACATTCCTTAGCTGAGCATTTGCAAACTCAGTGTCTTTCAATATAATAATCTTTTTTAGCCCCATAGTATCATTTTCAGAGCATTGTACAACATCTTCATTTTCCACTCAGGAATATAGATAGCAAAATATATTAGGAGGCATGCATTTCACTACATAGTCTTGAAGTCTCTTCTAGGTTGCCTAAGAGTAAATGCAAAGCTGAGTGTTTTATTATTCATCAAATTATTAACAGACTCACAATAAAGACTATTTTAATTTATTTTCATTCATAAGCCAAAATGTGTAATCTTTGTACTTGTAGTGCCACACCTACATGTTTATGCATGTATTTGTAATATTATATTATAAGAAAGTAAATGAAGTTAAGTATATTTGCCTGTTGTATGTGAGAAAAATAATCCCAAGCAAACAATACCTTTCATCCTCCAATAATTTAATATCAGAATCCATCATTACAGTTGCATTAGTTTTTTGTGGTACCCATTTATATGTCTATTAGTCTGTTAGCAAATCAAATGTCTTATTTCCATTATCAGAACATTTTCAAAGGGCTATAGAGTGCTTGAGAAAACAGAGAACATTTGAAACATGCACCAGTCTGATGATCAGAAACAATTAATGACCATTCTCCTTGTGCAACAACAGCATAAATAAGAAATAATAGAGTTCCTTTTTAAACATTTTTGTTTATTGTAATCATTTAAACCAATTCAACCATAAAAATCTTTAAATTTGTTTAATGTAGAATGAGCATGAAAGTAATTCCTAATCTTCATATTATTACAATTATTAAAATAATTTACTCTCTTTGACATGTTGCCAATAGACACACTATGATGTCTTTGTGTTAGATATATCATAAGAATTCCAATGAGCACTTGTATCTGCAGCAGTGAGTTTTTGAGTAGTTCTATGATAGGTGCTTTAAATTTATATTTTCACTTTTCATTTAAGTTATCCTAGAAAAAAATATTAGTGTTTTGGTTTGTGAAAAAAAATGTACTTGTGATTGGATTTGTTAAACTTACTATTTATCTTTGTCAAACTGGTAAAATCTATTAAAATGTATAAATTTGGTTAACAAGTACTCACATAAATAGTGTAAGAGACCATGAAAAAAATCTGAATATCTTAGAAAAAATCCATTTCAATCTTGTCATGGTGGCTCATGCCCATAATCTCTGATTTCTAGAAGTTGACTCAGGAAGGATTCAGATTTCTGAGGCAAGATTGAGGACTACATAGGAAAACTCTACTTCATTAAAACGAAAAGCAATAATAAATAGTGCTCAAGGGTATTACCAACATTTTCTTGTGGAAGAAAACCAATAACATTGATATGTATTAAAAGGGGATTCATTATTGGCTTACATGATTCAGCCTGGGTAGTTATACCATTGCTGTCCTTGCTCTCAAGAGGCTGAGAAGCAAGAGGGTACTCAGTCATAAGCCTAGTGCCTCTGCAGTTCCAAATTCATAATGCAAGTCAAGAAGATTCCAGGAGAGTAACTTATATTCAGTCCATGTAAGGAGGCTGAAGATACTTCATTTTGATGTCAGCAAAGAATGGCAGCTGTGGTATTATTAGTGGCAGAAGAGATGAATTTAACAGCAAGATGGAAAGGCATCTTACAGGCAAACAGGCAAAGACGAAGCTCCCACCTCAGAGTTTCTTTGACAGGCTGCCACCAGAAAGATCCATGTACACTTAGGGTCTGTCTTCACATCGCCTCCTCAAGAAAATCCCTTAGAGGTGCCCCAGCAGTTTATCACTCATTTGATACCAGATCCCATCAAGTTGAGAAATAAAATTGAATTTATAACATAATTAATGAGACATAAGTAAGAATTGTGAGGACACTTTGTCAAGAAAGAGATATGATTAATAAAGATGACTCATAGAAGTGGAAGCTTTCTTTCTCCTGTGACTTCCTGTATCAGTTATGCTTTCTCATACTATCAGGGAATACCAGATGAGTCACCGTGGGTCCAAATTCTTTAAACTCCTCAAACTAGTAAACTTACACTTACAAAGTGGACAGCTATCATAGTTAATTATCTGTATCCATCTAGGCTAGTTATTTGGCCAAATACTAATATGACGTGAATGTAAGGATATTTTGTGAAACATTATTGAGATTAAAACAAACAAACAAACAGTGAATAAAACAGAGTATTTTCCATACTTTTGGTAGGTCTAACTGTATATGGATGCACATACATACACAAGTAAATTCTTATACAAGAATAAGTAAATTTTCACATAAATATGTTTACCCTTAGATTAAACCTGGGCCTCACACGTACCAGAAAAGCACTTTAAAACTCAGCTTTACCCTCAAAATTCTTTTGCTTTTTGTTATGAAAAATTAGACCACTCCTGTGTTGTTGTAAAATACAAAATATTTTTAAAAGAAAAGAAAAGGAAAGAAGTATGAAGAGGAAGCAGTCAACCTAAGATAAAGGTGTTTTTGAACAAAATTGGAATCAAGTTGTTACTAGGTAGTGAGAATACTGTTGAGATCAGGGAAGAGGACCAGGTGAGCATACTTTAAAAATAATAAGAATGGCAGGGTGCTTTGCAGACAGTCCAATTCTGTTGAGACAATAATGCCAGATAGTCAAAATGCAAGTTTCTTCATTTCAGTATCAAACATTCAATCTAAACCCAAATATTTTTTAATTGAAATTCATTTTTCTATGCACTAATTAAACAGAACTGCTTTTGTATGACAGTCTGTTCTATATTAAAATTTAATTAAACTAAATCCATAAATTTTGATTGCAAATTATCTTTACTTTAACATATTGATCAATAACTGAATGAGTTGTACCCATCAAGTATCCATGCTGATCTTGTTTGTCATCTTGTAGAGAGCCTGACCTTGCAGTATGTGTGATGTAAGAAAGGGATGACGAATGAAAACTTCTTGTTGTGTTTCTATACTTTCATGAAAAGCCGTCTAAGTGTTTCAAATCTACTCTGCAAAGCATTTTAAATCTTTGCTATCATTACACTATTTAACTATAAAAGAATAGTTCTGCTTAATTATAATCTTGAAAATGAAAATGAAAGAAGAGAGAGAAATCAGTCTCCTGTTGCCTAGTGCCTACATGAAAGAATCAGAGATCGCTTTTTGCTTCTTCACATTGTGTTTTGATCATTGAGATGTGCTTCGGTTTCTGTAGCCACTAAATTTTATGTTCTCTTCTTTTATCTCTTGACCAGATGCTGTTTCTTTTAATATCAGTGAATTCCACATTACTTAAATTACCATTTTCATGGTTAACATTCACCCCATTTTACCTGTAATATGTCAAATCTTCACAACTAGGATTATGTGGGAAATGGATTACAGGCAGACAACAGTTTCAAGACCTGTCATTCATCTTCTCTAGAGAGCTCATTAACCTTTAAAGGTTTGTACACGATTCCATAATTATCTTGCAATGAGATTTTTATTTCTCTTCTATTTTATCACTTTGGCCCTTTGTGCGGCAGACAGGCAATGAAGCTGACATTAACTCTTTGAACTGACAAAGTAGTTGGCAACCTGGAAAAAAGTATAAAAAGTAAAAATATTTCTTTAGCCATCATCCACAATGAGAGTATTTCCTCGGACACAGAAGTGATTATTATGACTTTTATATTAGAATAATATGAAAAAACACTTAAGATAGTCAATGAAGTATTACATCCCTTGGCCCCAGTGATTTCTCAAATATTTATTGAATGATTGCTTGTCTTACAGAGGCCATCCATATTGCCTGGACTCATTTCCACTCATATATACACATATTATATTTTACTTGTTGTAAACAATGATGATATCCAAAATCACTAAAACAAACATGAATATTTAAAATAAGATTAGAGTATCTGTTTTCAATTTCAAATGTTTGTGTTTTTTATGATAATTGTTATAGAAAATCTTATTTATTTTAGATTTTGTATAATATTCCAAAAGTGAAATCATTTAAAAATATTGTCAGGCATCATTCCCTTAACTTTTTAGAAAGTAATATGAATTGTAAAATACCAGTATCACCTAGATTGGGAGCATATATTATGTTGGACTCATCTGCTTTGGTGTGACTATGACAGGGATTCCAGAAGCTCATCTATTAAGGATGCATTCTGCAGCCGAGACCTTTTCTTGTGGTTCCTGCTTAGACACACGCACACATGTTCGTGTACACACTGCTGACATCATGCTCTACCTTCATCAGAGACAAAACTTAAGTCCATTATTGCACCTTGGAGTGGAACTTCTAAAATCATGAGCCCACATTAACCTGAATGAAATCTTATATAGTCCCTGCCAGGTAGCATCTCATTAAGGTAACTTGCCACCCATTCATTTATTTATATAAGCCGAACCTTAAAAAGACAGTAAACCAGATATAGATGACAAATGTGGTATTTCCTTTGTTTTTCACATATCACCTAATCTAATGTAGGACACTAGTCTGATACATCAAGTAGTTCAACTATTAGCTTACCTATGACAAATTTATTATTGAATTCTTCAAGTCAGACATCTGAGAGAATGTCCTTTATGTCTATTCAAGTACATAGTGTGGGAAAACTAAGTACCACAGAATTCCTGATTCGTGAAACAAATTTTGGACTCATGAATAGCCATATTGTGTATCTGCTTTTGCTGAATCAAGATACCCATTCAACAATTTAAGGTTTTTTTTCTTATTTTTATTCATTCTTTTGTATTTTATTTACTTTACACTACCCATTGGCTTTGGGTTTTTTTTTAACCTACTTTCATTCATGTGCCAAAACTGTGAGAAATTAAGTTTCTGGTGTTTGAGATACTCAGCCTTTGCTACTTGATTATGCAGTACTTGACAGATAAAACAATGTATTAGAGAAAAACTGTCAGCAACTAAATTAAAGAAGGACACAGGAAAAAAATCAATGTACTCCAGGGTGATACAATAATACATAACAAGATACTTAATTTCAAAAATTGGTGATGTTCCTTTGTCCTTAGGGTTAAAATGTTTCAAATCTAAGTATTCGATTGGATATTCCATCTAAGAGTCTTTTTCTCTGTTCTTACTAAATTGTAACTCATTGACATACTAGTCAAGGTTTATTCATTCAAACTGAATTAAGAGTATTTTAGATAGGTTAGGATTTTCTGGAAGGAGTTTGGGTGCTTGTATAACTTTGAAAGAGCTTAAAGAACATAGATCACCAAAAACTTCAATGTTCTAACGAACAAGAAAGTTGCAGGAATCACTGAAAACCAATGGTGTATCTTCAGCTACTTTAGACTTTCTGATTAGAAGATGTTTAATTCCATGTAAAACGTTATGCCTTGTATTTCTATATACATTTCTTTTATCATTGTTTTTATTGATATTTCTTTCTTGAATGTCTATTTTCAAATAATTTTCCTGCATGTTATCCTATGGTAATAAAAATAACTCATATTTGCTTACCTATTTCAACAGTCTCCACTTATATATCCAATCAGCTTTTCATTAGCACAATAGAATTGCTTTGAGATATCTTTATTTTCTTTCTGTATTAAGAAATTTTTTATTCATTTTACATACCACAGATCCCCCTCTCTTCCTTCCTTCTGACTCCCCCTGAGCCTTCTCCTGCAACCCACCTCCCATAATCTCCTCCGAAATGGTAAGGCCTACCATGGGGAGTCAGCAGAGCCTGGTACATTCAGTTGAGGCAAGTCTAAGCCCCTTCCACTGTATGACTGTGCAAGATGACCCAGCACAGATAGTGGGCTCCAAACAGCCAGCTCATGCACCAGGGATGGATTCTTATCCTACTGCCAGAGGGCTCCTTAATTAGACAAGCTACACAACTGTCTTACTTATGCAGAGGGCCTAGTCCAGTCACATGGAGGCTCCACAGCTGTTGGTCTAAAGTTCATGAGTTCCAACTAGCTTGGTTTGGTTGTCTCTGTATGTTTCCTCATTGTGATCTTGATGCCCCTTGCTCATAGAATTCCTCTTCTCTCTCTTCGACTGGACTCCTGGACCACAGTCTGGTTCTTGGCTGTGGATCTCTCCATCTGCTTCCATCAGTTACTGGGTGAAGACTCTATTATGACAGTTAAGGTATTCACTGATCTGAAACCTGGGGTAGGCAAGTTCAGGTACTCTTTCTACTACTGTTAGTAGTCTAAGCTGGGGTCATCCTTGTGGATGCCTGTGAACTTTCCTAAACCAGGTTTCTCCCTATCCCTATGATGTCTCCCTCTATATGGTATCTCTTTCATTGCTCTCCCACTTCATCCCTGTTCCAGCTAGACCATCCTGTTCTATTTTGTTCTCATCCCCCATCCCCTACCCTCTGTTGCTGCCCCTCACTCCCAGCTTACTCTGAAGATCTTATCTAATTCCCCTTCCCAGGAAAGGGAAAATTCCATGCATCCCACACTTAGGGTCCTCCTTGTTAGCTAGCTTGTCTGGAGCTGTGGGCTGCAGTCTGGTTATCCTTTGATTTACATCTAGTATTCACTTATGAGTGAGTACATACCATATCTGTCTTCCTGAGTCTGGTCACTTCACTCAGGATGATATTTTGTAGTTCCATCCATTTGCCTGCAATATTCCATGGTGTCATTGTTTTTGACTGCTGAGTAATACTCCATTGTGTACATGTGCCACATTTTCTCATCCATTCTTTGCTTGAGGGGCATCTAGATTGTTTCTATGTTCTGGCTATTATGAATAATGCTGTTATGAACATAGTTGAGCAAGTGTCCTTGTGTCATAATTGAGCATTCCTTGGGTATATGCCCAAGAGTGGTATCACTGGGACTTGAGGTTGATTGATTCTCAATTTTCTGAGAATTCACCGTACTGATTTCCAAAGTGACTGTACAAGTTTCCACTCCCACCAAAGTGGAAGAGTGTTCTCCTTGCTCTGCATTTTTTCCAACATAAACTGTCTTCAGTGTTTTTGATTTTAGCAATTCTGACAGGTGTAAAATGTAAGTTTTGATTTGCATTTTCCTGATGACTAAAGATGTTGAGAAATTCCTTAAATGTCTTTCACCCATTTGATATTCTTCTGTTGAATTCTCTGTTTAACTCTGTAGCCCACTTTTAAATTGGATTGTTTGCTATTTTGATGTCTAGTTTCTTGAATTCTTT
>CABHPQ010145053.1:0-29030 GCA_902168405.1 Peromyscus aztecus
CCTGGCTGCGATTAGAATAGGAATTATCTTGTCTGGGTCTTCTTCACCTCCATCTTACTTGTTTTTGTGAATTGTATCTTCTCTGTCTCCATCTTCACTGTCTTCCTGACCAGAACCCTCTCCATCTCTTTTACCACTGTCTTCATGAGCAGCATCCTCTCCATTTTCAACGTAGATAATGAGTCCGCACCACATTGTGAAAACACAGCATTAAGAGAATTCATCTTCATCACTTTTGAGATTACAGGCTTAGATATCTCCCCACCTGTCACCTTGTCTGCATCATCTCTCATTGGAAATCTATTGGCATGGTATCTGCTTTTCCAGTACTGACATTCCTCAAGGTCTCCCATCCCAGGAAAGCATCTGCATGTTTGTGGGGGCAAATCAATCTGTGCATGGTCTGTTTTTTGAAAAACACCTCAGCATCATCACCACAATGGAGGTCTGCAGGAGATTCGAGGGCAATGCTATGGTTAACCATGGATGACCATCACCGGATCCTCAAGATAAAGTATCCTGATGCTTTCAAGTTTGGGCTATGATGTCAGCCTCCAACACAATCAACAACTATATTAGTTTCTTGCTAGGTTAATGCTCCAGCTTCAGATATGAACTCCCAGTGGAGAGCAACAGCCCATGAGCCACGGCTAAGCTTCTCCAGTGTTAAACCAGCACCTGCTCACCATCGTCAGACATGCATCTGCCCTCATTGGTCATGGGAAGTTGATGTACTCAGTACCGTGATGTTTTGTCATATTTCAACGGTGGATTTATGGGACCTTTAAACTTATTTATTTGTTCATTCATTTATGTACACATGTGTTGTGCATGTGTGTGATGCATGCACATGTGTGGGGTTGCAGGTGCTGTGTGGAGACCAGAAAAGGACATCTGGTGTTCTGCTTTGGTACCCTCTGCCTTTCTTTTTTTAAGACACAGTCTCTAGATGAAGCCATGCTGGTGGACAGGAAGCCAAAGTGACTCTCCTGTTTGCACCTCTCCACACCACCGGGCTTATGGGGCGACAGCCATCTCAGTAGTTTCATTTTATAATCATGGGGACTGAAATCTACTCAGGTTCCTGTGCTTGTTCAGCAAACACTGTAGACACTATAAAAGTGACCCAAATATGCTGTTTTTAATGAAAACGGTAATTAATCCAGCTTAGCACATCAAAGCCAATATGTTTCATTATGAAAAAACTATTTTAAAATCCTTTTGATTTGATGGTAAATGACTTAGAGATAACACCATCATAAAAGGTGAAAATCTGACATAGAAATAGACTGAGAAATAAATGAAACTCTTAATCAGAGCAATGCAGCTCTAACTGATGAAACAAGCAGGAATCCGATTGAAGAGAACCAGAAAAATATTATGCTTAGAAAACACAAATGAGATTTTTTTTTTAAATATAGCTGTCCAGTGACACCACAGGATGGAGCCTCGACAGCCACGTTGGTCAGTGTAGATAGATGCCATATGCATCTTACAGCATGCACTTCTTCAACTCATGCAGCACTTTGCTGTTGATATCTCTCTCCCACAATCTTTTTCTTTTTTTCCCCCGGAGCTGAGGACTGAACCCAGGGCCTTGCACATGCTAGGCAAGCCCTCTACCACTGAGCTAAATCCCCAACCCCAAGGCATTCATTCATTTTTCTATGAACAGGCATTTGGGAAGCTCTGTCAGAATTATTATAAATACAGTTAGTGAGCATTCCTAATGAATGAAGTATGTGTGAGCAGATGAATGAGTATCATGTGAGTGAAGTTATGTAACAGAGTGTTCACTCACACACCTGTGGCTTGATAGGCAGCATTAATACAAATTTTCATATACAGCCTACTTGCCAACACCTGGAAAGACATAATAATTTGCTTTTCCCAGCAGCTCATGTTAAAAGCTTGGTCACCAAATTGTGAGCTGGGGCCTTTGAAGTAGATCTTGTCACTAGGGCCTTCTACCTCCTCTGTCTACCATGCCCAACCCGCCTCCCCAGCTGACATGCAGTGAGCGAGTGCTTTCTCACCTCCTGAAGCTAAGATGTTCTACTTCACTCAGGAAAGTAACATAAATTGAGATGACCAGGGATGTAAACCCTGGAAATCTCCAAAATGCACGATGTTCAAGTTTGGGAGAGGCAGAAGCTGGAGGAATATGAATTTGAGGCTGATCTATGCTATATTAAAAGAACTTCTCTCAACCAGAATAAAAAATAAATACATTAATAGTAATAAATAAACCCTTTACTCTTAAGATGTTCTGTCACTGAGACAAAAGGCTGACTAACAAGAGAACACCACGCTCTTGTTAAGCTGGGCCTTTGCTGCTCCCTTTGTTTTGCCAGTCTTGTGTGTTCCAGTGTGTTGTTTTGCAACTCCCTGATGGCTAATGAATACATAAATTAAGTTTTTACATTTGTATACGTTTAACTCAATACAGCTAACTTAAAAAGACACCAATTTTCACCGCAATGTAGTGTCAACTTTTCAAAAATGAAATGTATGTGGTCTTAATTATGAATTGTCTATCTGATTTCACTTGTTTGATTTCTTCGTTTTTATATCAGTCATCTCCTGATCAAGGTTAATGCATTTCAAATTGATCACGGTGTCCACTCCTCTGAGCCCATGAGATTTGCTCTGTTCTTTTTAATTTTTTCTGACACTGTTCACTCTGTACTTTTCATAAAAGCTTTAGAAACAAATTGAACGTTTGCAAACATACACACATACACCATGGGCTTCTATTTGAAAGGCTCAAAACCTACAGAGAATTTGGAGTATATTATCCATATTGAAATTAAATATTCTAATATGAAATCATAGATGATATGTCTTTTTAGTCTTTTAAATGTTTTATTTAAATCATACGCTTGTATTTTATGTACTGATTTAAAAGGATTCTTGGCTAGACTTACTGTTACAAGCTGGCATCAATATTATTATAAATAACTGTATGTTTATGACCCTATCTTTAGAATGATAATGACTGGAATTCTCTGATTATTTTCTCTGAAGGGCTTTCATCATTTTAATGAGTTACCATACAATATTATGAACTTCATAATTTTATCATATTAATAACATACTAGTATTCCTAGCTCATTAATTTTAATTTTTCAATATATATTTCAAATCTATCAAAATATTTAACTAAGGTTTAAATCTTTTCATCTATTAATACACTGAGTCACAGAAATGAGCTTTGTAATGCTAAATAACCCGTGCATTAAAGCTGCCAGTCAGGATTCATTGCCGGTCAGTGGAATCTCTGTAGATTGTGTTTTATGCTAGGTAAGGCGTTCAGTCTGTGTTCATGAGAAATGCCAGTCTCTAATTTCTGACTGTTGCATTCTTTGTCACCGTTTCTTGGTCGCATCTCTTTTTCTCCTTAGAGTCACTAATTATAGCCCAAACAGCTCTTTGTTTGTTTGTTTGTTTTTGTTTTTGTTTTTTCGAGACAGGATTTCTCTGTGTAGAGATCCTCCTGCCTCTGCCTCCCAAGAGCTGGGATTTAAGATGTGCACCACCACCACCAGACCCAGACAGCTCTTTATGTTAGTTAACAAGAGGACCAATGTAGCAGGTACTTTATAAAAATAAAGTCATGTAACAAGCAGCATTCATGTGCAATTTGCTTTCATCATAAACTGAAGCTAGGTGACAGTAACACACACTAAGGAAGCCAACAGCAATGATCCTGAGTTTTCCCTTACCTCTCTCCCCCTGGGGAACTAAAAGCTCTCTGTTCTCGAGGGGAACCATTTGAGTGTCTTCACTTTCAAGATCTTGAGGCTCTGGATTCTCTAGAAACTTTGACTGAACTTTCCCAGCGCCGCTTATGTTCTGTGTTTCAGCAAAGGACCCACAGGCTTCATGCTAAACCTTTAGCCATTAACCAAGATGCAGAGAGAGGCCTCCCATCTCTGCTCAGGACCCTTGAGTCTCCTCTGCAGTGTGTTTGGACACTTCTTCCTACCAGGTTCCTGGAGCTCTGATGCCTTCAGATGTTCATTTTCTAAGAAGCAGCTTTGCTCTCTCATGTAATCTCCAATCCTACCGAGTGCTGTTGAGACATCATGTTTGGAATATATTCCATTTTAAACTCATGTTGATGACAGCATGGTGAAGCACAACACAAAATCCCCACGCCCAGTCACCACCTGACTCCAAAGAAGGAAGAGAGCGGAAGGAAGGGTCCTGGGATAACAGCTTACTCTGCGTGACGCTTTCCTGCTATGAAAGATGAAGATGTAGCCGAGACAATCACAAAACTAAGGTTGCATCAAAACACAAGTGAACGGCTGATCTTGAGTCTGCCTTCCTCTTCAGTCAGTTATTGCTGCCCTCTTGAGAGCCTGTCTGTGCTTGCTCGTCCACACACATCCCATCTTCCTCCCAGAGACATTTCAGATGTAAGAACTAGAAAGGCTAAGAGAACTTCGCAGAACTAGAAAGGCTAAGAGAACTTCCCAGTCAGAATAGAGATCCTTTAAGAAGAATGCTAAATAGTCTATATACTCCATCCAGAGGATTTAACTTAGATGAAAGGCCTTGCTTGTGTGAGAAACTATTCCTTTTCTTTTTGTCTAGGTAAGTATCCTGAACAGATGGCATTATCCAATTATTAGCAGTTGGCACAACAGGTAAGAAATGAGAAAAATTTAAGGGCTATTGAACGCTAGGGAGCAATATTCATCCTGGCACTTGGGGAATTAACCGTAAAGCTCTCGTTAGTTTTAATGAGGACGTACAGCCAATCTGGATATGTTCACATTGACTCAGCAGTGCGCTACACAGCACAGGTGTTTAACTGTCAGCTGATTTAACAGTCTGATCTGAAAAGATTAAAAGACTGTAGGATAAAAACCAGTCACTCACAAAGGCAGAAAGATCTGGGAAACAAAACTGTTATTTTAAATTTGAAAATATTAAGAAAACTTGAGCCTATTAAACACACTTAGCTCAACCTCATTTAGTAAATTTATGTATCGATATGTTTTGGTTTCTTAGCAGTGACACGGGAAAGGCTTGGGTTTGGGGGAATGCCTATATTATTATTGTGTGTACTACTATTAATTTTGTTCAAGATTCATTATTAACATGTTATATCAGAATGGCCTCATGTTTTAGGGACACACTTCACACAGTGTGAAGGGACGTGGGGTTTCCTATTCAAAATGGGAGAAGAGTCTGTAGCCACAAAGCTGAGCCACCTCTGCTATGGTTGGGAACCACATTTGCTGTTTTGTATACAATTGCTGAAGTCATGTAGCAACTGGATAACTTGTACTAGTGACTTCAGGACTACTTTACAAAATGTCTATCTTGAAGATCCTTGAGAGAGATCTCATAGCATCTATACTGCTTTTAAATTTACTGCATACATTTCACTGACTTGCTGTCCTCATGTGCCTGGGAAATTATATCTGCATGTGTTTGTTTGTGTATTTGTTTGTTTTAAATATGAATTTGGCTCACTTTTTGAAGTCGTATGACAAAAACCTGGACTGAGAGTTTGTGATTCCTGTTGTGAGCCATATCCTGTGGCTACTTACCAAAGGTAAAACATCTCTGGTCCAGAGCAACACATGTAAGATTTTGTAATGCTTACATAATTCCCTGTAGTTCACACAGTCATGAACAGGTTATGCAGTTTGTCTGATATTCTGATTTCTGACATCTATGATAAGTTAGAGTTGTATTTTCAGGATAAAAGAAATGAAGATTATGTGTGTGGCTCAAAAACTAAACCTTTCTTCTTTGGCGGTATGCAGAGCACCTTTCAGTATCATGAATACTTGTCCCTAGGGGTGAAGGCTCCAGGGAGGCACCCGCTCTACTCCTCTGTGTTCAATGAGTTGTATAAGTGTAGTATGGAGCATGAGGATTCTACTGTCAGTGTTGGAGAACACCAATAGTCTTGCCAATAGCCTTGGTTGTTTGAGGGTTCCCATGGCCAAGAACTGGATTATATGTAACCCATTCCAATATTAGAAACTTTATTTGGTGACAAGAGGTATCCAGTTGGGACTCTGACTCCCCTGGTATTTGGTGATTTCATTTAGATCACCTTCACACACACACACACACACACACACACACACACACACACACACACACACACATATATATGGAAGCTTCTACTATATTAAGGTTTCATATGACACCCATCATGGCCCTTAATTTTAGTTGTCCTTCCCCATATTCCTTTCTTCATCTCCTATTCCTTCTCTTTCTTGTTTGGACCTCACATTCCAGTCTCCCTCCATCCATCCATAACTATCTATTCTATTTCTCCTTCTTAGAGAGACCCCTCCCTCCCTGCTAGTCCCTTACTCTCCACCTAACCTCTGTAGTTATACTGATTGTAGCTTACCTAAATTTTAACTTTAATGACTTTATATTTAAAGATTTGCAATGCAAACAGGGTTTGGAAATAAATGATCCAAAATGTCTTTATGAAGAAATTTATTTTTATTACATATAAATATAGGCTATGCTGCAGATGTAGATCACAGTTTTTGAGCTATGACTTTAGGAATGGGAGCATTTAATTTAAATAGATATGGATGTTTTCCCAAGTGCATTCCAAATGCGTATAGTTTTGATTTTTTATGTATTTATTTATTCATTGAGAATTTTATATAGTATATTTTCATCATATTCTTTTCCATCCCACCCTCCCTGTCTCTACCCACACAACTTCATGTTCTTTTTCTCTCTTAAAAAAATAAAAATAACAGGAAAAAAATCACTAAAATCATGGAGTGTGATTTATGTTGACTGAACATTCCTGAATATGAGAACTGTACTGGAGTTTGATATACCCAGTGTCACTCTGTTGAAGAAAACTCATTTCTCTCTCCTAGCAACTATCAATTGCAAATAGCTTCTTGGCCACAGTTGGACTTCATGCCTACTTCCCCTTCTCCATGCTGAACATTTGAGTGCTTAGAAATAATGATCTATTATTTGGATTCACATTTTCTTAGATGGAATTCTGTTTCCACTATATCATTTACCCTCTAATTTTGAGGTAAAATATAATGTGTATTTTTAATATTAAACTGTATTTTCAATGCATAGCTTCTGCTGTGGTCTGAATATCAGGGTTTCTTTAAGATCTAGATGTTGGACACTCAAGTCCCACTGTGACTATACTTGAAAATGAGGCTTTCTGGAGGTACGTAGGTAAGATGAAGTTAGGATATGAGGCCCTGATCCCATAGTATTAGTGTCCTTATAAGAAAATGTTACACAGCTCTTTTGCTCTCACAGCTCCCACCTCTTTCCTAACTGGCTCCTTCCCCCAACATGTGAGCACAAAGAGGAGCCCGGTGAAGCTCAGAGAGATGCCATTGTCTGCCAGTTGAGAAGCCTCAAATGAAACTCATGTTTCCATCACCGTGATCTTGGACTCCAGTCTGCAGACTTGAGAGAATTAATTTTATCCTGTGACACCTCATTTTGTGATATCATATGTTTTAATATGAGGCAGCTTCTGAGTGAATGAATTGTGCATATACTTTTCGTTTCTGTTTCATTTCTACATAAAATCACGACACATCCACTATCTCAGAAAAACGCTATTATAATAACTCCCAGGGTCCTACAGGGAAAGTCCCAGGTATTGGAGACTCTGCATTTTCATCTAGAGAATCTTCAAGGAAAGAATGGGATCAAAAGCACATCCCATATGAAGAAGGGACTTGGTTTTTTCATTAGACATCAGTTATAAATTGTCCACATTGACTTAAAGCTGTCATGAGCTTATAGTCTGTGGTTCTTTGCCATGCCGGTTTCTCCAGCAACAGCATCACTGAGCCAACTGGAAGAGTCTGTTGTCATCTTCTGCTAAGCTGGATTTCCTGGTACAGTAGCAGCCCTGGGAATGCTACCCTGTGACTTCTTTCATATAATATCCTCTGAAGAGACAGTTGACAGTATTGTGGTAGCCATACTCTATTGATTACAAGCAAAATGCACTTTTTATACATCCTCAAGGAGAGGGGATCCTTCAGATGTGAGGCTTTCAGGTGGCTGAAATGGTAAGGGGGTATTGCTTCAGGCCGCCATGGACACTTGTCAAATAATTTCTTGTAAAAGAACACCAATTGATCCCCCATGAGAAGTGCTGCTATGAATCTCTCTCCAAAGACGGGCTGGTAATGACTTATTTCTGTTTGCTGTATAAAAGTTTAAAGTGCTTGGATAGCATTGCCATGAATCAGTGCCTCTCCCCAACTCCTTACAGGAAGTTCTCACCTCATCAGCCACTCTAACCCGCTGCTGGTAACTCTTAATTCTGTTTCTTTATTGGAGTAGCTGCCCTGCCAGTCACCTCTGTGGGGGGATTCCAGCAGGCACTGTAAGTCTCATGCATGGACACCAATATTCAAGTGCGTGCAACTCTGCCCCACACTGTCAAAGATATTTACATGCCTGTCAAAGATATTTACTTGTCTGCATAGCCCCATCCTGTCCTCCACCTTGATTGCAGGTTTCTATCAGCAGACATCTGCCTGTTCACTGCGTGTGCCACACCTTTATCACAAATGCCAGTCTCATCTGATTGTTATGTATGTGAAGGGATGGTTATCTGAAGTCAGTTCATTTTGTTGCTTCTGCAGTAGGGTGTTTCTCCTTCTGAGGGATTTGCTTTCCCTACATATGTGTCAGTTTATCTATCTGGGGATTTTCAACGTAGGAACCGAAACATTTGAAGTTTATAAGTGATATCTCATCTCTTTGCCCAGTTGGGTAAGTCTGATCGTGTTGCAACTTCTCTAATGCCTTGGTAATACTAATATCCTACATTTTAGTCTTACAAAAGTCTCCAAAATACAGACCTAATTCTCTGTTAATGAAACTAAACCAAAACAAAAAGAGATAGGTTTTCGCAGTCCCTACATTGAGGGGACAGAAAGGAAAGGTGTGACAATTGGAGCACTGACTCCCTGACCTACAGTGTTTCCTGAGCAGAAAGGCTTTGGAAAATGGATGTTCTACAGTGTGGAAAGAAGAAACACAAAGCTATGTTATCTCCTCGTGACATCTTAAAAAAACAGCTCATGTACGAAGTGGTGTCAGAGCACTGAAATGGAAAGCCCTTTTTCTGATCATTATTTTCTCAATAATAACAAAAAGAAAACAATGCCTTAGTGCTCCTACTTAGACTGTGGTAAGTGCATCTTCTGCAGTGGGTCATGCAGAAAAGAGGCATGAGAGGGTATGTTCCTGGAAGCAATCACGAGAGGCAGAACAGAAGTTTAAGAACCATTTAAGTGAAATTATATTTTGTATCTCCAGAAAGCATTATATTAAAAGATTTTCACTGTTGCTTCTATGGTCATCTAGATTTAAATCTTTGTCCTCACCCCATGTGCATGTCATACATGCCATAGTTAGCTTTAGCTGTCAACTTGACACAAACCTCAAGTTCCCTAGGAAGAGGGAACCTTGACTGAGGAATTTCCTTCATCACATTGACCTATAAGCATGTTTTTGTGACATTTTCTGATTGTCGATTCATGTAAGAGTGGCTAGCCCATGGTGGGTGGTTCTGCCCCGTGCTAATGGGCCTGGACTGTGTAAACAGGTAGCAGGAGGTGGGCCTAGGAACAAGCCAGTCATCACTGTTCCTTTGTGGTTTCTGCTTCAAGTCCCTGCCTTGCTTTCCTTTGATGATGGTCGATTAACTAAAATAAAAATCTGTCCTCTGAAAGGTGGCTTTGGACAATGTTTGTCACGGCAACAGAAAACAAACCAGCACAGTACATAATTGCTCTTTTTCACTCTGAAAACATTTAAGAGATTTTCTTTTGTAAGTGATAGCAAATGCCTGTGTTCTTGGGTAGCTCTCACAGCAGATGAAAGGCGGTGTGTTCTATGCCTTGTCATTCTCTTTGCTGAAATCTAACAGTAGAAGCTCCATCCTTAAGAGAAAAATGGGAATTGATCACTATTTATGTCACACTATTCTAACTTATTTTCATCATTTACTATTTTAACTGATTCTCTGATGCCCAGCTCTAGGATCATGTCTTCAGTTTTCAGCCATCATAAATGATGCCTGAGTTAATGTTCTGAAAATCACTACTCACACAGTTATAGCTGTAGATGTGGGGTGGTGTTGGTAGGTCAAAACCCAGGAATTGGACCGTTATGTTATCTCAAGCTGATAAATGAGAAAAAAAAAATCCCCTGCACAGAGATTGTACTCTTGCCCTCTGAAAGGGTATGAGAATCACTCCCCTGTCCAGACTGAGAATTGTGGGACCTTTAGAATTTCTTGACAGATGAAAACAACATTTCAGTATGCAATACTCCTTCTAGTCCGTAGACCAGGCTGGCCTCGAACTCACAGAGATCTGCCTGCCTCTGCTGCTCGAGTGCTGGGATTAAAGGCGTGCGCCACCACCGCCCAGAGCAACACTCCTTCTTATTCTTAGGCAATATGTTCCAAGACACCATGCCTAAGACTACAGAAAGTTCCAAACCTCAGCTACTTTCTCCTCTACAGCGAGAATTTTGATCACAACATTTTGTGTCAAGTATTGCCATAAAAACTATAAAGCAGCTTGACTTGTGGCCTCACAAAACATTATCTACTTCTAGGATACTATGTTCCCTTCATGACCGAGAGATGTCTCCTCTAAGATTTTCATTGCTCTCTGGGCTAGTAGCCCATCTTCTGGATTCATCCACCGAAGCTTTGTTGTCTGAGTTTCCTTTCATTCTCCTGCTTGATTCTCAAGTCTCCAAGACTCTGAGCTTTCCTGGACTCTGGCCCCAACCCTTGGATGTAATCTGGTACAACACTGACTCATTTTGTTCTCTTCTCTTGGATTCAGACCCACACAGATGTCTGATCCTTTACATACTTTATATAGCTTTCTAGTTATTTAAAAGAGGAGACAGATATGTTCTCTGTGACTGCATCTTATCAGAAGGAGCTGTTTCTTAATGTTTCACTTGGGTCAGATGTGAGAGTCATGTTAATCAATCTGTGCTTTATTGTTCTGACCCAGTTTTTTTTTTTTTTTTTCAAAAAAGCGAGAAACTCATTCTGATAACAGCATGGGTGTATAGCAGTTTACCAATTTAATGTCTCCACAAGGTTAAACAGATTTCCTTGTTTAGAAGACATTTTTACGTGTCTCAGGGGATGTGAATTAGTTTTTAGTTATAAACCCTTGTTACTATAGAAGTATATACCTATGGGAGATAGCCATGTTGTGGCAGTTTGAACTTTGAATTCATAGTTAGTTATTTCAACACTGGCCAGCTGTTAGGTCCTGGGAAAGCATGTGGCACAGTTACATCAATTGTGGAATTTGCAGGCTGAGGCCATGGCATTAAAAGCATCAAAACCATGGAATGATGCAATCCTTCATAGAAACAATGTTGGATTTGCAGTATGCTCTTGGTTCTTTGAAAGCTCAATTCAATAATTTAGGGCTTGTTCTGGTCATGTTAACTATGAACTTGACAATTTAGAGTCATTTGAGAAAGGAATCTCATGGGGGATTGCTAAGATCAGACTGGCCAGCCAGCAGGTCTGTGGGGAATTGTCATGACTGTTAATTTTAGTGGGAGGGCCCAGCCCCCAGTGGACTGCAGTGTTCTCTGGGCAGGTGATCCTGGGGTGTAGCAAAAAGCTAGCTGAGCGTGCGCCTGAGCAAGCCAGGAAGTATCACGTTCCTCTATGGTTTCTGCTTCAAGGCCCTGAACAGACTGTGACCTCAAGTGTATGACAAATCATGCCCTGTTAACCCAAGCCCTCCCAGGTGTTGCTTTTGGACTTGAATTTTGTCACAGTAATAGAATAAGGATTCTTTAAATTATTTCCCATATTTATGTCAATTTTTTTCAGTTACTAGCAGAAACCTTAGATTTCTTAAATTTAAATTTCTTTTGATTGTAGTGTGTGTGTGTGTGTGTGTGTGTGTGTGTGTGTGTGTGTGTGTGTGTTGAGCTTTAAATAGTACTAGTGATTAAATCAAACTCTTCGTTCTCTTTTTAGGTAATGCCGCTATGGGTTGGGGGACAGTAGTATCAGACAAGTACATTTTATCAATCATCAATTTATCTTTAGCTAAATGATATGTCTTTCCCCATATGTCTTATTTTGCTTTGACAGGTTATGTCTCATGCATCCTAGGCTGCCTGGAATTCTCATTGTGGTTGACTTTGAACTTATGATCCTCTTGCCTCTACATCTTGAGTGTTGGGATCACAATCATGCATCACCCTACCTAGTTTATATGGTGCTAGAGATCAAACCCTGGGATTTGAGCTACAATGCTAGCCCCTTGCATCTTGGTGTTATGCATTACGAGAGATGGCGTTAATGCATGGATATGAGATGGAAGCTGGTGTATGAGGGAAAGCATGTTAGTAGGAAACAAAATGGACTTTCTGAAAGGAAGCATTTCCTTACTATGTTTCCTTTTATAAATAGAAGCTTTGCTAATGACAAACAAAGGAATGGAAAATGTGAACATCAGAACTCTGGCATTCATGTAAACTTCATGAGAGCATGATGAAGGTTTGGAATGTGAATGAAACTTAGTTCTTTCACATCATCACATGGGGAAAGATTACATTCAATATTCCCTATAGCCATCAGTCTCATGAAAACACTAAATTATGTGTGATAAATCTGTGACTTTTATAGCTCCAGTGTCAGGCACAGCAGCCGTGACCTAGTAGGAGCTTAGTAATGGCATTTATTTTTTCAGATTAGTGACTAATGTCCCCTGGTTGCCAGTGGTCATGAATGTGGAGAATCTGGACCTTTATTCAGCATAACACCTCTTCAGGAAGTCCCAGGGCTACAGTTCAGATGTGAGGGACCTGAAAGGTTAAAGGAAGCCCTGGTCCTCTGAAGGCTGAGGAAATCTTTCTAGTGTTGTCCAAATGATTGGACTTTGAAGAACATGCTAGAAAGTGGAAATATTTTGATAAATATTTTCTGTCACTGAAAAACATCACCTAAAAGTATATACTATTTTCATATAAATAAGAGTTTTACATGTTATATTAACAGCTAATGTATCCTTTGTGGCATATGGGCATGGCTGTGAAAGCCAAACTTGCTTTAAAAAAATGAAACATGCATCAGAAAATGTCCCTACTCAGAAAACATTTCATAATTTACAACACTGCTACTTCTGTATTTGGAAATCCTTTTGTGAGCATGTTAGCAAAATGTATAATTATCTTACTCATGTGGTATTTTTCCTCCGTGAACTCTGAATGACTGTAAGCTAAGCTGGCAAGCGTTACCTCAGCATGGTGTACTTCTCTTAAGTCTTTTGGGGAGAGGGGGGAGTACTTATGAATTGTCTATTGCACATAAATTAAGACAAATAATAACATGTATCTGTCCCTTCCTGTTGGGAACACAGAAGCTAGCAGACAGTCTGCCTTGCTTAGAAATAGATGGTACCCACTATAAAACCCCAAATATAAATAGAAGTGAGAGTGATAAATTGTGTGTTGTATTTCTAGCAGCTCATTTTCCTGTGAAATGGTGCTGGGCAATTTCCAACCACAAAAACCTTGTAAGATGAATCCTATTTACTCTGGGTCTATTTACTTCTTCTACAGAACAATTTAAAATGTGCTACTTGTAAGTCTGATATGAGATCTTGTTTTTTTTTCCTTTTAATATGCCTCTTCTGAAATAGCAGCCATACTTTTGCCATCATTTTATTATTGTGTTGAAAACAGCCCGTGTTTCTCAAAAGGTATTTCCTGACCACTTTAATTATACAGTATATGCCTTTCTGTTTTCTCAGGATAGTTTGGCCAATTGAAAAAGACCAAGAAAGTTAGCAGAGTGCAAAAGGTAAATACAAAACTCCGAATCTGCTGAGACTCTAGGGTAAGAAAAGTCTGAGGGCCTGCCCCATGCTGTAGTGGGAATTCACTCTGCCCATGACATTGGACTATTTGGCCTGATAGAGGTGGTGCTTCTTATCTGCCAATCTGAGTGCTTAAAAGCTTAATAGAGTGGAGAAAGGGAGTTGCACTCTCTTGGGTGGCGATCAGGCAGTGTGAAGCTGCGTATGATCAGTCCCCAGCTTCCCAAGGACTCTGCAACTGGATTCACCTTATCCTGTACCAGTGAGTCTGTTTTCCCCATAGAATCCCTTAATATATATATATATATATATATATATATATATATATATATATATATATACCATTGAGGCTCTTGTTATACCATGCAGACAGGAACAGCAGCATCACTCAAAGCACACTAGCCCTGTGCCTCTAGCAATGAGTCCCACAAAGCAAAGAGCAGACGAAGTCAGGAGACAATAGGAAGCAAGGGGATTTTGTTGTTTGTGTTTTTGTTTTTGTTTGTTTGTTGTTTTGCTTTGGGTTTTTTTGCATTTTAAGAAGTGGAGGCAAGCATGGTGTTCACACCCACAATTCTAGTATTTCAGAGTTGAGACAGAAGGACTCCAGAATGTTCCAGGCTAGACCAAGCTGCGGAGTACTTGCCTGTCTCAAAATAAAACAAAAATCAAAGAAAAAAACCAATATAGAATATTGGTATGAATGATATGAAATGTTAGTAGTTAATTGTTAATAATTGCTCCTAAGGAGACAGGAAAAGCCATCCAGGGGATCACTTGAATATCAACAATGCATGACAGAAAGTTCTAAAGTGTGGTGGGGATGATGCAAAGCAGAGCCTTCATGAGAGAGAACATGCTTTTCAGGATGTCATTCTGTAGGGACAGCACTGGTGACTCTGAGTACAAAGAATAACCCATTTTGGGCTTGTTTTTGGAGGGTGACTAAAAGTTAGATTTGAGGGATATTCCTGGCTTCAGGTGTACGAAGTCTGTACCATTTTTATAGGTCAGTTAGATTGTCAGTGTTGTCCATGGTTTCTCCAACATAGGAGGGGATAATTCAGGAATAGATACAGATCATCAAAGTGGGACCATTATCTAGACAACAGGGCTTCTAGAAGTGTCCAGAATCCAAATCACATGTTGACTAAAGCTGGGGTAGCATTGAGGCCATTGAAGGGTTGGGAGCATGGTGAGAGGAGGCAGGTGGGTGGGCATATTAAAAGCTTCAGTAAGAAACAAGAGGTGAGCTCTGGCATCCACCCACATGTGGTGATATTGTGTTCCCAAAAATATTGTGCACCCTAATAAACTTATCTGGGGTCAGAGAATAGAGCAGCCACTAGATATAGAAGTCAGAAAATGGTGGTGCACATGCCTTTAATCCTATCACTTGGGAGGCAGAGATCTATCTGGATCTCTGTGAGTTTAAAGCCATACTGGAAACAGCCAGGCATGGTGACTCACACCTTTAATCTCAGAAAGTGAGCCTTTAATCCCAGGAAGTGATGGCAGGAAGCAGAAAGGTATATAAGGCGTGAGGACCAGGAACTAGAGCTGGTTAAGCTTTCAGGCTTTCGAGAAGCAGTTCAGCTGAGACCCATTCGGATGAGGACACAGAGTTTTCCAGTCTGAGGAAATAGGGTCAGCTGAGGAGCTGGCAAGGTGAGGTTGGCTGTGGCTTGTTCTGCTTCTCTGATCTTCCAGTATTCACCCTAATACCTGGCCCCAGGTTTGATTTTATTAATAAGACCTGTTAAGATTTGTGCTACACCTACACTAAAGTCACAATGATGAAAAAAATAACTTACTGTAGTTTTCAAAAAGATCTAGACAAGAGGATCCCAAATGTTCCCAAGTCCCACATGATAAACTTTCAAGAGATATCAGGTATGCTAGTCAACTGCCCTGATTTGAATATCACACATTGTGTTTGTATATATGTGTTGAAATATCACCTTGTATCTAGTAATTGCCCATTTACTGTGCATCAGTTTTCAAAGAGATAACATCAAGAAAATGGGTCAAGTCACAAAAGAGTTAGACATATTGTTACTGCCCAAACCCAGCTAATCTTCCTGCAATTGGTGAAGAATCTGAACTCCATAAGGGCACAATGCACAGTGCCGGGTCAAATGAGTGTTACACCTGTGCACCTCAACTTCTGGCCTGCAGTGTGTTGATTTCCAGCTACTGTAATCAAATAAGTAGCAAAGACTTTCCTTGTTTGCTTTTAACTCCCTGGTTTTCTACTTGGCTATATGATCCTTGAAAAAAATTACCAAAGATATCAGAAAAGCCACCCCTCTAGGGGTGATTGAGAGAAACCAGGACCACTGGTTGGTGAGCAGGGTATCAGCTGGATCTGACCTCTATGCATGGCCACATCCTCCTCCCAAGGTCCTGTCTGTACCTTGGGCAGGAGAGTCATCCCGTTTCACATTTCCCCACCTGCTTGTGTGGCTTTGATAGCTTTTTCCCCCCAATTGATTAACCTAGATGAGTATTTTGGGTCAGAGTAATTTAGGTTATTGGTGGGGGCAGAAGAATCACGTTTCAGAGAAGTAGCTGACGCACATTTGTGAGCCATTACACCTCCCTCTGCTCTTGAGCCTGCATGCTGACCTTTGTGCCCTCATTTGCTGTGACACATTCATCCTCTCTTAAACATCAGATGGAAGCTACAAACTGTCCGTTTTGCAGGTGAGGTGCTGGTGGCTTAAAGCACATTAAGGGAGAAAGTTTTTCACTTTGTCATTTTTTTTTTCACCCCTGCAAGGTGATTTTGAGAACCATTTTCCTTGAATGTCACAGAAATGGCCTCTTTACATCCCACACTCAATAATCACACTTATTCTTGTGGATAGTCGTCCGTGGGTCCACCCTTTAGCTTAAGTATTTTCTCTCAGAAGGTAAGCTAGCCTTTAAACGTACAATAGTCAACGAAAAAGAAAAAGCATTATTTATGAATTTGACTCATGTGAACTTGAAGCTACCACATGCTTGCATTGAAACTTTTGATGTTTTAGGATTTAGATTTTTATTTCTCAGATAAGCCCATGGGCTGGCCGTGGAAATGAAGGCTTAGATCTAGAGGAGCCAATGATACGATCGTATTTCACTTGAGGGGGAAGTCTCCCTGATAGTGCTCGGTTCCCATGTGATACTGGTACAATGGTGCTTTGCAAATATGCAGCTCTGCCTCATCTGTGAGTGGAGCATAGAGAAGGAGAGACGTCAGTTCAGTTACTTACTAGTGCAGTGTATCATCTAGTGCCAATAGCTGGACCTTAGGGATATGACCTGAGATATGAGCTGTGGGGGTCCACAGAGGCTCCCTAGTAAGGCCTTACCCAAGATCAGAAAGTCTGAGCTTGCTTTGCCCAGCAGGGCTGCACAATAGGATGATTTGGCCAAAGGTGTGGGTAACCAGTGTTTTGAAGGGTCTACACTTGTTGATATTTTATACCTCGACCTTGAGAGGGGGAGGTCTTTTGCTCCTTCCCTTGCTGATGTATAAAAAGCCCATCATGATTAAAATTGAGGCGGCTGGGTATTGACCCAGGGCCCTCTCAAAGCTATCCTGTGTCTCTGTCTTTCTCATCATCTCCGTCTATATTTCTATGTAATATTCCCTTATTCCTCACTCCTCCCGCCAAGAACCCTTTGACAGGTCGGCGCTGGTCTCCTACAATAAGTTGCTGTGTTCTTTCCTCTTCTCACTCCAAGGTAAGAACACCAGTGGTCATTACCTGGCTGTCAAAGAGCGTGCAATAATCCCACTGTGGAAGGAAACTATCCCAGAAGCCAGTTTGTATCAAGAAGTATAACTTCAATTCCCTTTTCAAATCTGCAATTTAGAAACTTTAATCACATGGCATAATTGTTTGTATATCCTTTAGGCCTCATTTGATTTTTGGTGACAATTATTCTTTAGAAAACAATTGTGGAATCTGTGCTTTGTGCTTACTTGAGACTACATACATAAGCTGGATAGTGATGGTGGAGAGATATGTGCTGGGGTCATGACTGAGTCAAGAACTCTCAGGGACTATTGGGGTCCAGCCCCTAATAGTCTCCTTTCCAGGGTCCAGGGAAGAATCTATCAACCAGCTGAGAATCTATTCTTTAGGTCGGTGAATCAATCTCCGCGCGCAAAGTTCTTTGGTCTATTCACTTTAATTCTTCCCCTCGTCCCTTGCTTTACAGTTATATATTCCCCCCAAAATCACAATCCTCCCCCCCACCCGGGACACCCAGCCTGAACTTCCTCAGGCAGTGATTGTCTGCTATCAGGATCAAATGGAATCACAAAGAGGGGCAGTAGTTGTTAATTATCATTTTCGACCCAAAGGGGAAGTGACTAATGAATTAACTAAAGGCTAAATACGGGTAATATCTAAGAAGAGGGATCTTATGTGCTAAACGTGATTGGTAGAAAATGTTAAAAATCTATAAGTTGCTAGGTCAATGAGAGAAAATAAAACTGTCTTCTTTTGTCCTGTGGCTCCTATCTGTCTAAGCTGTCTGCCGTTTTTCTGCAGGGTGAGGGAAAGTGTGCTCAGTCTCTAGGCAACCTGTGTACAGGTAGATGCCTCTGGTGATAGTTAAAGGGAGATCTGGAACCGGAGGTAAGATTTGGGAAAGGAGGAAGTTAAGCTTAATTGGCACATCCGCCAGGCCTTCTCAAACAGGTAGCCTGGATGCTTAAGTCTGTTCTTGGAGAGTACAGAGGTATCTCTGATAAGGTACTTTCCTCCATCCAGGAATGGACCTGGCCGGATGCTGCCAATGATGATAATTACAGGGAGGCTTGAACTGGGAGTTCTGGCTGAGCATAGCTGTTAGTGCAGAAGGTTATCTAAATATTCCTAGAAGTGATTAGGTAAGGAGTTAGAGGTCTATAAAGTTAGTAAGGCTGTAAGAAAGGAGGGTCTGAGCTAAATTGTGTAAAGCTATTACTTAATGTCTACCTGACCTAGGCAGTGTCCCTTGTGGAATTTACCTTAAGTCAGGAGACTTGTATGTGGGCTACTATCACTGTTAGTCCTTGAAAGTTGGATGTTGTTTCCTGTAGTCCTTGAACGTGGCTAAGGGAGATATCAATTGACAAGAGACTGGTCAGTATTGACTCAACAGATGTTCCTTGTGTTTCCGTTATGTTCTTGGAGCTATAATAAGTCCTTGGGGTATAATAACAAATGATTCTTTAATCCAAGAAGTATTTATTTCTTAGACAATGAAGCATAAAATATTGTAAGCAGTCCATAAGAAGAGCAAGCCCTTGACATTCAGAAGATTCTCTTTACTATTACCCAAGACTTGATGTTGCCCTAGGTTGAGCTGCTGTTCACAGCCAGACTTTCTTGTTCTGTTGAATCTGAATGCCTTCTCGAGGCATCCATAGAGCACCAAGTCACTCAGTGACCATTAGGAACCCACAGTTAAGTCTGAGCACACTCAAGGGTGACACTATTCAATATCTTATTGTCCCGGCTGAGATTAGGGGCTGAGTTTCTTCCTTTCACAATCCTGACAATTCTCCCCGCACTTCCCACACAAACACCTTCTAACAACACCAAAGCTCCGGATTTTTCAACGTTTCCCCCGTCACCTATCAGGAGCTGACCCCTGTATATCTAATTCCCACTTACTTTACTAAATATGAATAGCTCAGGTTTCCACAGTGTGCTGTCTCTGACTTCAGGAAATTAAACTACAACCCTTTAAGTATGTTCTTATTGATGTTTAGCCTGATGATATTGATAATAAAAAACAGTTTGAAAAATAATGAAATAAGTGTTCCAAGACCAAAATAAGGCTTATAACAAAATTGCGTGCATTTGTGTGTGAGTGTGCATGTGTTGAGAGGGGAGAGAGAGAGAGAGAGAGAGAGAGAGAGAGAGAGAGAGAGAAAGCCTGTGCAAGTACATGCACAAGAGACAGGAGCAATTTATGATTGAGGTGAAGACAAGGGATTAGTTAAGACAAAGGGAAATGTAATCAGAAATCATTATCCATACTCAGTATGGGGACTGCCATTATTTTCAGTGCTGAACACTTTGTAAGACGCCCTTACTACAGTAAATAACCTACCACCTGTGCTTAGGCAATAAACAAATCAAAATCAGTGTGTCACACAAAAAAAAGACAAAAACGCAAGATGGGATTTGAAAAGTAGATTGGTAGTCAGAGAGGAAAAAGGAGACAAAAAAAGGAAAGCCAAACATTACTATTATTTTTTTACTTCACCAAAAATATTGAATCATTTTTTGAAAATAAAATTACATCATTGTCCCCTCTCCAACTCTTCCCATTGCCTGACAACAGCCATGTGGGGTGGGTATCGCCATTATTCACATTTTCACAGGAAGAAACAGAGACAGGTTTCTTGACGTCACAAAGGCAAACTTGTCAGGATCTTGACTCAGACAACTGATGCTGACTGCCTGCTCTTAACAGGAGCCTGGGCTAAGCCACAGACCTGCATCACTCCCCATTTGACAAATAACAAAACAGGATTTGGGCTACCAGACTAGAAGTCTTATTCATTTTACATCTCCTTCATTCTGTGTATCAAGGAAATAATATCCAAATGAATAATGTGTACAATGGCCACTCCATAGTTGAATTTTTACCGTGGTTTATACTAAAGAACTGGACAGTGTGGAGAGTGCAGAGTACACAGCAGCCCTGCTCATAAGGCCACCATGCCAGCCCACATCCTGTCCAGTTAAGTGAGACTTCTGAAATCTGAAATAAAAAAAAATAGCCAAAAGTTTTGGAAAGAATTGAGAAGAAGATGAATGAGTAAAAAGACAGAAGGGAATTCCTTTCCCTCTTAAAGGTGTAGAAGTATTCAGTGACATGGCCTGGAGGGAGGGCAGTAAAGAGGAGGTTGAATTATTGAGATATGAAATGCTACTGAAATTGGAATGGCAGACATCATCATATCCCCCAATGTTTCCATTGCCTAAATTGGCAAAACCTATGAATGGCATATGCTATCCAAACAACTAAGGAAAGGTCTGCATTATCCCAGAAGGGCTGACTTCATCATCTAAGCACAAATAAGCAGAATTTCTCCAGATAGAAATGGAAAAAAGATGCCATGAGGGGAGGGGGGATTCAGAGAGACCCCAAGGAAGAGAGGGGTCAGTGTGTGGATTCCATGAGTTGAACCAAGAGGGTTTCTAGGAGCTCAGAATGCCACACTCTTTAGTTGACTGCAAGTGTATGCAAGGCTCCCTTTAACAAGGGGCTGGTTCTGCTGACCCCTGAACAGGCTTGCAAGCATAGGAAAGGTTGTGCTCTGAAGCCCATTAACACAGAGAACCACAGAGCAAATTTACATTCTAGTGAACACAACTGAGACAGAATAAGCTTTGCAATGTGTAAGCCTCTAACTTTGTGGTGGTTTGTTACCATGGTGGACCAGTACCTTTAGACAATTTAACATTTCAAAACTAGAATTTTAATGTGCTTTAATAATCAAATCATTTTCAGGATCATTTCAAGTTATCCATGGGCAAGTCGGGAAAGGTATAAAAATATGCTAAAAAGGAATTTGCGTAAGGCTTAATAAATGCTCAGCTGTAAATTGTAGGATTATCCCTTGGAATTCCTGAGAGACCTCACCTCCGACAACCAACATTAAACAGTGTTAAGAGACAGCAAAAGACAGCAGCAGGTGGGTGACAAGCTGAGTCTGTTTGTGACAAAGTACTCTGTGAAGTCATCAAGGCTTAAAAGCCAGACTCAACGTTGTTGTGTCTGGAATATGCTGCTTGCGGTGGAGAACCAGGCTTCCTAGAGTGGGTCCTAAGCCTGCAGAAATCCTTGATCTGGTTTGGGGCTAGAAAATTCCACTCCCAGCAGGTCTTCTCCTTCCTCATCTCTATGACCCTAACTCTTTCAGATCTTTCATTTTCAGTCTTTAGCTCTCCTCCTTCCCACCTCTACCCGGCCCCTTCCTTTTAGTAGAAAGACACATGTAGGAGCCCACAAAGATTCCAGCTTGTGGTTTGTTTCCAGGTTTGAGAGTCAGAGTTGATGTTGCTCTCCAAGGCTGCATAATAGGGTGCAAAGGCATGGTTACCAGGTGTCTTATACTTCAAGGCCTAATCACAAGATGCTTTGCTGTGGGGAATGGTTACCAGTTGTTTTGAAGGCTCTATACTTGGTTGTACATTGTGCTTTGATCTTGAAAGGGGGAGGCCTTTTGCCACTGCCCTTGCTAGTGTATAAAAAAACCATTAGAAATAAAATGGAGGCTGCTAGGTATTGACCTAGGGCCCTCCTGAAACTATCCTATGTCTCTCTTTTTTTTTCATCTTCTTCTATATTTCCTATGTAGCATTTCTCAGTTCCTCACTCCCCACTTCAAGGGACCCTTCCAGAGATCAGGGACCCCAACACTGGGCCCCAACAGACACATACTTTCGAAAAGCTTCCAGGTTTCTAACATGTCTAGAATTTAATAAAATTTTCTCTACAATAGGAAACAAAACAAAATGCTAGAACTGGGCAAAATATTTCTGCTTGAAAGTATCTGTAAACCTATTTATATAAGTCAATGGCCAGGATTATCTTAGCATGCAGTCAAGGCATAGGTATTGAGCACAAGAAATATTAGTGACATAATGGTTCATACATGATGGGAATTAAAAGGCACCACCATTGTTGCATTTCATATATATCGACTATGATCAACGACTGGAAATATTTAATTTGCATCGTGCCTTTCATTCTTTAAGACAACTCGAGGTTACATCTGTATTACTGTGTTAAAATTAAAAGAATAAGAAAGACCATGCCGAAGCATGCTAATGATGAAGTGGCCCATATCGATGTAGTCGTTAAGGGAAAATACATTAATTAGTTTTCTTGACAGATCATTTTGTCAGACTAAGCTAGAGAAATAACTAAAAAGTGGTAAGGAAAACTAAGGTTTGGTCCCTTGTACATTTGGGGAGAGATCTTGGCTCTCAGTTTCCTGATCAATAATAGATGGAGGAAAAAAAAAAAAAAGGAAACAGTCCCTGTGTCTCCAGCTGTGTGCAATCTTGATGGTATAACTTGTCTGATGACTTGTAAAACTCTATTGATCTGCAAAGACTTTCTAATTACCATTTCATTACTCCAGAAGAAATAGTTTCTGTAGCAGACTTATTTGGAGTTCATAATCTAATCAATATTAATTAATATTTAATCATTATTATATTAAATGAATATCATAAACTTAACACTTTTAAAGTACTGCATACTTATACACACATGATTATATATTTATAATTAATGCCAATAAATGCTTGTCCTGAGAAAACTTAGTGCTTATGTTCAACTTATTACCTTCCTTCTTTTTCTTAAAATATTTTAGTTCAGTCTCAACTAAATTTCAAATGCGTTTCCAGATGATAACATGGAAAGCACATTTTACTGAACTATAGATACAAGAATGGCTTGTCTCTATGTATGTATGTGAGTATGTGAATGTATACATTCACAGATATGTATTTCTTTTTGAGACTGATGTATCATTTCCTTTTATGTATATGCTTTCCGTGAAGGGAGGTAAATGCTCTGTGTGTGCGCAGTGACCACAGAGGCCAAAAATGGGTAACAAAACCTCTGACACTGGAGTTACAGAAGGCTGTGAGCTGCTGCATGGGTGCTGGGAATTGAACTTCAGTCCTCTGAAAAAGCAGCCAGTGGTGTTAACTGTTGAGCCATCTCTCCAGACATGAAATCTAAATTATATGTGTGTGTGTGTGTGTGTGTGTGTGTGTGTGTGTGTGTGTGTGTGTGTGTATGTATGTATGTGTGTGTTTCCGAGACATGGTTTCTCTTTCCTGGAACTCACTGTGTAGCACAGGCTGGCCTCGAACTCACAGAGATCCACCTGCCTCTGCCTCCAGAGTGCTAGGATTAAAGGCATGCACCACCACTGCCTGGCCCTAAATCTTATTTTAAAGATACATTATTTAAGTAATCCTGTAAGTACCTTCCTGCTGTATTATAGACATATAGCCTGAATATAGTTGACTATTTTGGTAACCAATTTTTCATGTAAGTCCATGAGGACTTACATGAAATTAAAAATTATTTTAGAGAATAAATACACTCAGTTGTAACTGAAGCTGAGAGATAAAATCAAGTAGAGAAGATAAATTCTTGAAGAAAAAAATAAATTTCATCTGAAAATAGATAACTAGGATGAACACTAAAGAAGAACATATCTATAAAGGTGTGTTAAGTACAGCTTTTTAATTAGTTTTAAAATTTCATTTAATGTGTGTGAGTGCTTGCCTGCATGTCTGTTTGTTCACAATACACATGCCCAGAGAAGTCAGAAGAGGGTGTCAGACCCCTGGAAGTGGACATAATGATGATTGTGAGTCACTGTACAGATGCTGGGACCTGAACCCAGGACTCTTAAGATAATGGTGGTGATGAGAACAGCAATTAAGCAGTACTGTAGTTGTTTTTTACTTTTACTTCCAATTATATGGCAGACTACTCCTCAAAAGAGACGATCTAGAACAGTGGTTCTCAACCTTCCTAATGCTGTGACCATTTAATACAGTTCCTCATGTTGTGGTGGCCCTCAACCATAGAATTACTTTGTTGCTACTTTGTAACTAATTTTTCTAATGTTAGGAATCATAATGTAAATGTCTGATATGCAGGATATTTGATATGAGACCTCCTGATAGGGTCATTTGACCCCGAAAGAGACTGTGACCTACAAGTTGAGAACTACTAATCAAGAAGAAAATCTCAAAAAAAAAAAAAAAAGAACAGAAAAGAAAAAAAAAACTATGAAGATATATGGGAAGGTACTTGGGACTGTAAGATGTTAAATTTTTGGCTAAAATAATGTTCTCCATTATAGTGACTATTGTACAATTGGAAGGTTCTAATATTTATGTCTACTGTTTCTTTATTAACACTCACCTTGTGAAATGAAAAAAAAAAGGCAAGTCCTGTTTGCCAAAAAGAATTTGTAGTGGCTCAAATAGTACAAATATCCAGGTAAATGGGGTGCGGCAGCACACTGTGTCGTAGGCAGCAGAATTCAAAGAGGCGTTAGTATTATAGTCACATTAAATGGTTCCTTTTCTTGTATTTGAATCACCCATTCACATTTCCAACCTGCAACATTGCCTGTGAAGAAGCAATAAATATTCCAGGAACACTTTTCTTTAGTGATGATTGGATTACATGCTCATTCAATTCAGAGTTCATTAAACCGCAGGGTTAATCTTACACTTAAAGGAATGAGGTAGCATTGTAATAATCTTATGGTGCACTTTTAGAGTGGCAGAGGTTTGTTAGTGGAGTGCTAGTTAAATATAAAAACTTATGATCTATAATAATAAAGCAAAAACAATATTTTCCATGTGTATTGTGCAACAGGGATTATAAATCCTTTTACTGGATCTAAGTAGTGCTGAATTAAAAGAGGAAATAAAACAAGCAGATTAAATGCAGAACAGTGGCTGGCATACTCTGATATAAAATAAGACCAGTGATTTCTCTCTAGCCTAATAATACCATCACCCATGTTCAGTTCAGATTGGTAATTAGAATATTGCCATTTTGTTCAGCTTGTTGGCCAATTTGTAACTTTGTTGATAATTTATGTTTGTATACACATATTAGCAAAAAACGTTTAGGTGTAGTTCTGTATTTATACAAATAAAATAAACTAAAAATGCAACTATAAAGTTCAATTTGGGATGAAGCACATAAGGTTGGCATGGCCCTGCACAAGGAGGGCATTTTTGTTCACAAATCCTTCCATGTTTTTAAGAGCTCTGCCAATAACACCAGGCTGTAGATTATTATGCAGAATATAGAAATAATTAAAAAATAGATGACAGAAAACAAGCCATTCATTCAATAAATGTGGGAAATGGACAGAGTTCAGAAGAAGGAGCCCAAGTGGTCATTAAATATAAGGGTTTAGCATCCTCAGCCTTTAGGGAAATGTAAGTCTAAACTGTATTGGAATTCCATCTCACCCCAGTCAAAATGTCAGCTATCAAAAAAGAAGGAATGAATAAGATGCCAAAGATGTACGGAAAGAGGAACACTCTTGTGGCATCAAGGTTCCTCAGGAAACTGAAAATAAGCAAGTGCCATATGATCCAGCTGTGCCTCCCCTGGGTACCCTCTCAAAGGAATCTGAGCGTAACACAGAGACACTTGCAGAACTATTAACAGAAGCCAGTGTATAGGTGCCCATCCATCCACTGGGGAATGGATGAGAGAAATGTGAAGATTTATTTGGTCCCAAAGAAGAAGAGAATTATGTTGGAAGGAAATGGCAGAACAGCAGAGCATCATATTGAGCCAAATAAACTAGACATAGAGTGGCAAAGAGTGACACTTAAATAGGAGAGGACTGTATATAGGGTTAGTCTAAACAGAGTTGGTTGGCAGGGGCAACACCAGAAAGTAATGACAAGAAAATAAATACAATCGTCTCTTATTTTCTATCAGATGAAGAAACTAGATTGGCTAGTTAGATGACAGATAGGTAAGTAGGGAGGGAGGGGCAGAGAGAGAGAGAGAGAGAGAGAGAGAGAGAGAGAGAGAGAGAAGAGGAATATAGACAGAAGGAAGGAATGTAGGTAGGTAGACTGTAAATTGATAATTAGGGGCCTGGAGAGATTGCTTGGTGGTTAACAGCATTAGCTGTTCTTCCAGAGGACCCAGGTTTGATTCCTAGCACATACATGGCAGCACTCAACTGTCTGTAACTGCAAGTTCAGGGGATCTGATTTCCTATTTTGTCTTCTATGGGCACCAGGCACACACGTGTTTCAGAGTTATTACATGTAAAAATAAAAATAAGTAAATATAAAAAATAAATAATTTTGTATATAAGATATGAAAGGGGTAGTAAGGTGGAAAGTGGAAGGGGAGGGGCCAAGGGGAAAAACTAGCAGAGTATGAGCACTTTCTTTACACTGATTCTGAAAATGTCATGAGGAAGCTCATTGTTTCATACACTATCTAAAAGAATGAATATTAAAAAAACATGTTTAATCTAAAACATACATGAGTCTCTTTATTTGAGAACATTTGGAACTTGATGATTTTCCCGCATATGAAGAGAACTCTAGTAACAAGAGTTTATAGCATCACTTACAGTTGACTTGATGCTGACTATCACTTTATTAGTCACAAAAGCAAGCTACAGTGATGTTTTCAAAAATGTACTTTCAGTACAATCGGTGTGTCTTTGAGCCTTACCCATTCATCCAAGTAGACCCACTGACAATAATACTTGCTTCCCTATGGCTAAAGTTTTATTCTGCTAGAAAAAAAAGTGATATTAAACTGCATTAGGAAATGCCTGAGTGGAAAACACAGAATGCCAAGACTCCAGATATGAGCCAGCAGGAGACTGTGGGTGAATACAGAGGAAGAAAGAGAAGCAGTGCATCCCCTCAGCTGGGTGCTTGCTTATAAACTGGACTTTTTGACTGTCCTGAAGCAGAATGGCTTGCTGACACTCGGGTAATGGGAGAGAGTTATGAAGGAGGAAATCATTTCTGTTGTTTCCCTCAGTTCACATACTGTTAAACTGATGCTGATTTTTGGAGAAAATGGCATGAATTTAAAGATCATGGGCTTCCTTATGGTTTCCACTGTTAGTACTAATTCTCTTTTCTAAGTGAATGTTTCTGAAATTATAAATTCTGTATAAAATTAACTGAAAGAACATACAACTATATGAAATACCTGTGTTTATATTTCAAAGAAAATACTTTATTTCTGATGTGTCATTGAGAGTCCAAATAATACTGCAGCCTCTGTTCATTCAATTACCTATAGTGGTATTTTATTTGTGCTGAAATGTGATTTTATTTGTATGTTAATAAATAAAGTTGCCTAGGAGTCAGAGCTATTAGCAAGCCATATCGAGATCCGGGCGTGGTAGTGCACACCTTTAATCCCAGCACTTGGTAAGCAGAACTAGGTAGATCTCTGTGTGTTCAAGGATACAACCAACATTGGAGACACACGCCTTTAATCTCAATACCAACCATAGAAGACCTGGAGTGACCTACAGATAGGCAGTGACGAGACGGTCATGTGGTTGGGTTTACAACCAATGAGAAGGAAGAACAAGAACTCTTTATAAGACAAATGCACAGGAAGTAGCTCCCTTTTTGGAGAGGTCTCTTGGCGGAAGAAGCTGGCTGGCGGCAGGTGGTAAGGCTCCTAGCTCTGACCTCTTGGGCTTTTATCTTTACCTTGGCTCTGTGTTTCTTATTTAATAAGACGGTTGGTTACATCTACAATTACCTCAGTTGAGAACTTAAGGGAGAAACTTGGACTTTTTTATACTTCTGTTAGTATTGAGAATTTTCCATGTGCATATTAAACATGACGCAAGCCAGTCCATGTCATTCTAGCTTCATGCTAAATTCTCTAACAAACTTGCTCTGAAGTTAAAAAGATTGTTTAAAAGATGAATGTCAGATGTATGCACTTTACTCATGAATTACCATAATTTAGATAGATGAATTGATAGATATATAGATAGATAGATAGATAGATAGATAGATAGATAGATAGATAGAAGTCTATAGTATGTTTTATAGTTACTGTCCCAAATGATATACTATCTTACAATTTCTGGCATAGTTACAGTAAGCTAAGTGTTAGAGAATATTATTTTAAAATGTTTTATACTTGTTTTTACCATGGAACTGTGGTGGTATTGTGTTCCCCAAAATATTGTGCATCCTAATAAACTTCTGGGGTCAGAGACAGAACAGCCACTAGATACAAAGGCTAGAAAATGGTGGCACTCACACCTTTAATTCTAGCATTCCAGAGGTAGAAATTCCTCTGGACCTCTGTGAGTTCAAGGCCACATTGGAAACAGCCAGGCATGATGACACACACCTTAATCCTAAGAAGTGAGCCTTTAATCTGAGGGAGTGATGGCAAAAATAAAAAGATATATAAAGCATGAAGACCAGAAACTAGAAGCATTTGGCTGGTTAAGCTTTCAGGCTTTCAAGCAGCAGTTCATCTGAGATTCATTCTGGATGAAGACTCAGAGGTATCCAGGAGAGGAAACAGGATCAGCTGAGGAATTGGCAAGGTGAGGTAGCTGTG
>CABHPQ010145054.1:0-19330 GCA_902168405.1 Peromyscus aztecus
TTTAATCCCAGCACTTGGGAGGCAGAGGCAGGTGGATCTCTGTGAGTTCCAGGCCAGCCTGGTCTACAGAGCTAGTTCCAGGATAGCCAGGGCTACACAGAGAAACCTTGTCTCGAAGAACAACTGACTGGTATTAAGTGAACGTATAAACATGTTTCACCGCTTTGTTTTGTAGCAATTTGATAATTATAAGGGAGGATTTCTGTGTCAAAATATCAGTGTTAATTTTAGAGACTCAATTTAAAACTCACAGATCAAGGAAATCAATTACAAATTTTTTCACTTTATCTAAGGATAAATGTATTTCCTAAAATATAATACATTATAATGTGTATTTCTTGTGTCTAAAGTTCCTGCTTCCTGCATCTTGACACTGGCTCTGTTGCTGAGCCGTACCCCAAGCCTTACCGACCAGCTGTGAAGGAGTTTTGCTTTTTGAGACAGTATCACTCAGTAGAACTGGCAGGCTTTGCCTCCCAAGTGCTGAGATTAAAGGCTTACACACCATACCAGCTCAATTTTGATTGTCTATTTATTTATATGGCAGTGTTGGGGATCGAACCTGTGGCTTCATGCATGTAAAGTTGGCACTCTACATAAAGAGCTATATATGCAGCCATACATAGTTTATATTTTCTGTACCAGACTACTAGAAAAAGATTGGTGGGTTTGTTTTTTTTGTTTGTTTGTTTTGTTTTGTTTTTGGTACTGGGTTCAAAGCAGAGAAATACTCTTTTCAATTAAGTTACAAGTATATATTTTTATATGATTTTGTTGTGATAAAAGTTGCAATTTTGAGTGCATACTTCATTAAATTACTATTATTCTTTTCTCAAGCATTTAATTCATATTTAGTTATTCTGTGCATGTAAATGAGTCCTCAAATATTTATACATAAGGTGTTTTGATTGATGGATCCCCTTGCTTTTTCCAGCTAGTCCAAAAGAGGACATACTTAAGCACTGAGAAATTTTAATGCTGAAATGGCAAGTCTTTTTAGTCTTTAAGGACTAGATTCATTTTACATTGTAATAGTTACGGAGCAAACAGTACTTTGGTGGCACTGTTAGTAAACGGTATGGTCATTTATTTTACAACAGAAACCCAGTTTTCCATCTGATGAGTGACGAGCTCTGTGTGATTGTTTGCCCACCATTATTTCCGTTTGTCAACATCTTCTCCGACTTCACAGTTACAGGATTATTCTTTCTGAGGTGGGGAAGGTGGCAGCAGGCCTTACTGTCTTGGCCCAGGGTCAGGCTAGGGTTCCTTGCCTGGAACCGTAACCCTGGTGTAAACTATACCCAGTGGTTGGACTAGAATCAGTTGGCTTCCTGTTGTGATTTTCAGGGGATTAAATTACTGAATTGTGCTTGCTGTTGAGTATTTAAAAACAAACATAACAGTACAACACTGTCGGTACAATCCATACCCCGTGGAAGTCATCATCTGTTAACGCCGGTGCTGTCTTCTAGGCCCCGGCCACTAAATCAGATTCCTCCTCAACATGGCAGAAAGTTCTTTTTTTATGGATGCTAGAAAAGTAAATCTTTGGTTTATCTTTTCATAGACACAACTTGGTCTCATTGGTGCCCCACGTAGAAGAGAGAAGTTGCTTCCCTGCCATATTTATTCACATTTAGTTCATGAAGATGTAGATTTGTCAGTCTTCGGATAGGACAAGTATGTGACTTTCAGGGTGTTCTTAGCTAACATAGATACTGACATGAAAACAAGTGGTCATCTATTGTCATACAAACAATTAGCAAGTACAGACTCAATGGTTTTTCAATCTTGTATTACAATAGATGATAAAAATAATTTTATTCACATTTCTGCATCATGTGACTACCTTGTTTTGAACTGAAATTCTGTAAGAACAGTTTTAAGTGTTTCTTAGTTAGCCAACTGCTCAGATAAGCCGAGACTGTGTTGAAAGCTTCGATGCTGCAGTTTCAAGATGGATCTCAGTTCAGCTAATCCCTTTAGATGTACCTAAAAAACCATTTTGCTGTGTTTTATTTTTTATAGACTTTTACTCAAACATTTTTAAATTCTTACCGGGACATCCTGCTGAGTTGCTTAGCTCAAGTGTCCTTTAGACACAAAATATGATTACAATCTAACAGTAAATTTTCAGGTAAAGGAGTATGTCAAGAGTCCTCTTGTTTGAAGCATTTAGTCAGCCTGTGGGTTTTAGGCAAATTTGCTGGGGCAGGGCATGTATGAGAAGTAGCCATTTAAGGAAAGGCAGAAAGGATGTTTCAGGCAGAGAAGTAAAGCAGAGTGGAGGTAAAATAGGAGATTCAATTATGACAGGAAATGGAGCATGGGTATACTGAGTCGTTGAGTGTCATGCTACAAAGGATTTTAAGTTATAGTTCCTAGAGCTAATAAAGGAATCAAAGCAGGCAACTTATTTCTAAATGCTTTCAGTATTGTGTTCTGTAACTTCTACATTCATTTGATAACCTTGAAACGAATACTGCAATGAATAACTTTTCAATGGAGCTGGTTAGAGGTTTCAAAGGGTGTTTAGTGTTCATCATACTTGCTCTCTCCATTCAGTTCAGCCAAGGCACAGATCAAATCTAACGCTTCCCTCTCTTCCTTCATTGATTCATATCTGAGTTCTTATTGTAATTATTGTAATGGGAGTTAATGAAAAAACTGCAAAGAGTAGGACACCATACTAGTGTATGATTGAAATGTTACTTGTATCTTCTGTTATGCATTTATGCCTTCTGGTACTGTGTCTATAGTTGTTTATAAACACAAATTTACTAAGTCCTTTAGATATTTTTATTGACATAGACTTATAAAATATTAAATGATTTCAAATTGAGTAAGATATATTGGTAATTTGTGAATTTTAGATGTTATATTCTTGTTTAGAATTAGCTGTAAGTCTATGAATTGTAGAAGAGAAGATCTATGGATTGTTTATTGAAAGTGAGAATTTGGTGATAATTTTAGGACATACAAGGAGAGACAGAAGTGATTGGTAGCCCTCATGTGTATTACATGGCAGGCACCCCGTTTGTGGAGACTTTGGTAGACAGAGGAGACATTGGTGCTCCATTATAGGCAGAACTGGCTAGAGGAGCAGAAATAGGAGAACACCCGGACTGATAGCTCTTCTAAGTGTAGTTAGTAAATAGAAGGAGGCAAGCAAGAAAGCTGTGTGGATCCTTAAACAGCTTCCGATGCAGGTATGTTAGCTTAGGTAGATGAGCCTATGGTCTGGTCTCCTGAAATGTCTTCTTCTGAGGTAAAGCTTGTGTCCCAGGAGACACACAGCCATAATGAGATGAGTCATAGCATCAAAACCCACCTGTGTATTTAACTGTATTTGGAAAACTACAATTGCCCAACACTGTTTTCGGCTACATCTATTACCATGGAAGTACCTGTGGTGTGTTCACCCATTATAATGGCCATCAGCTCATCTGAGTGTTAGAGGATTCATTAGGGTATGAAGTTAGTGCATGCCAAAGACCAGTTAGGAAAGTTCTTTAAGTGGGCTGATCAGTAAGATCTGGTTTAGACTATCATTATGCATTTCACTTCCTTTTATTAAAGAAAGAAAAAGAAAACTAAGTTCCTTTCCTCCTCATATATAACAGGCCAAACGTAATTCTCAGTAGTATACTAGGATGTCACATTTTGGGCTCTTGAAGGATCCCAGTATTGAACTTTTCTCAATACCACCCCCCTCCCCCCCCCCCCCGACCCCCGTGTGTGTGTGTGTGTGTGTGTGTGTGTGTATAGAATTATTCTTTGAAAATTTCATACATGTATACAATGTATCTTAATCATATCCATGCCCACTCCCCACCTTCATCTTCTCTTAGAACTCTATCACATCTCCCTCTAACTTCACGTCCTTATTTATTTAATCTCATGAAGTCCAGTTAGTGCTGCCCATAATATGTGCATGGATGTGAGGTCATCAATATGGGGAATCTGTCAGTGGCCACACTCCTAAAGCAAAGTGCCTCTCTCTCTCTTCTAATAGTCATCAACTAGTAATAGCTCCTCAGCCAGGGATGGGCCATGGGAGCATCTCCCCTCTCCCTCCATGCTGGAATTTTTATCGGCTTAATCTTATGCAGGTAACCATAGCAGCTCTGAGTTGATATGTGCAAAGCCATCTCTTGCCTAAAGGACAGCATTTCCCAGAATTCTCCTTGTCCCCCAGTTCTTATTCTGTCTTCCTAAATGTTCCTGAGAAAAACATGTATTTCAAAGTTACTTACTTACTCATTATATAAGAGTTAAAACTAAGTTTGGTCAAAAACTCCAAGTATTTTTCTATGTAACGTTAAACAGTATACTGGTTTTTATTTAGTATATAGCCTGAAGTTGTACAGGGTCTCTCTGCATGAGATCTAACCTATGATTTGGATAATGAATACTATCAGCTATATGTAAATGCAAAGACAATTTTGAGGCCTTGAAAAACCTGACTAACAATGGCTCTTGCACTGATTTATCATTACTATTTATGAACTTTTATGCCTTTACTTTCATACTTAGTGAGATAAAAAGTAATCTTTGCAAGTACAACTTTATTGAGTGTACTAATATGTGGATTTCAGAGTTTATGAATTCACCAGGTTTTTGCAGTATTTTAAACTTATAAATCATGCTTAATTGAACATAAAACTTTGATGCCCTAAAAGAATCATATTGCCTCTTAAAAATTGAGCATAGAAAATGCTTATTCATAAAATATTTATGTTTAAGCTTCTGTAAAAGGCAAACATCCTAGAATCTAAAATCTATATGAAAGAAAACTGAGAGCTCATAAACTTGTCTCTCTGATGAATTGCCATGTTTTTGTTGGTGAGAAGTGTTGGAAGATAGCCCAGTTGTATCAGTGATGAGGCCTGCCCCTTCTATTTGTAGAATTGAGAATAAGTGTAATCATGAGCATGAACTTTGAAGTGTACAAAATTCTAAAATCCAAAGGCGATACAGAAAAGCCTTACCCTAACTGACTAAATGTAGAAATTGATATCTGCATTGATTTTTCAGACAATCAAATGTGACCAGTGAAACTGAATGTCTTCAGAAATAAGGAGGTATGAAGAAGTTAACTGAGCACCAGGTGTGATGCACAGGCCTATAATCCCAGCATTCGAGAGATAGGATTATAACTAGTTCAAGGTGAGCCTGGATTACAGCCTAGAGTTTTCTAGGCTGACCTAGGCTGCATAGTGAGACCCTTAAAAACAAACAAAAACCAGACAGCTGTCCACTTCGGTCATTTTCTGGCCATGCTGTCACATTTCTCTATGTGTTTTTGTTTCTTTTTCTTCTAGGAACAGCAGTCTTAGTGGATTAGGGCCTGCCTTAATGGTCTCATTTTAACTTGTCACCCCCTTAAAGCCCTTATCTGAAGACAGTTTCAGGGTCAGGTACTGGGGGTTAATATTTCACTAACAAATACGAGGAAGGTGTAGTTTGGCCTTTAATGGTAGCTTTTAGGATTTGAATATATTTTGTCTTCTAAACTCATGTTGAATTACCATTGTGAGGTGCTTTCTTTTCCCCTCTGAAGACAAGGTTTTGTTGTGTAGTCCTGGCAGACTTCATACTCACTGTATGTTTCAGGCTGGCCTCAACTCTTAGCAATCTTGCCTGCCTTAAGCCTTCAGACTCTTTTAGCCTTCTGAGTGCTGGCATTATAGGTGTGCGCACAACCACACCCAGCCATTGTGAGGTGTTAAGAGGGTGAGGACTTGAAGTCTGTGGTTAGAGCCACTGGGAAGTGATTAGGATTAGATAAGGTCCTTAGGTTAGAACCCCGTGGTGATGAAGCATCGTAGTGGCTTTATAAAGGAGGAAAAGAGACCTGTGCACACACCTGTCTCTTGCTCTGTGATGCTTTGTGATATCTCTGGACTCTCCAGCAAGAAGGCCACTATCATTTGAGGCTCCTTGGCCTTGTACTTCCAGAACTGTAAGCCAAAGTAAGCGCATTGTCTATATTAATAGTCCAGTGGACTTCCAACATAGTCACAGGAACCAGACTGGTACAGTAGGGAACTTAAAAGACTACCTCCTCATAACTGTAATGAAGAGTGAATGGAACTCATTTGTCAGTATACTGCCTTAGGTACTCTTAGACTCCAGAGATGTGTCTCCAACTACTTAGAGAAGTGTTTTTCTGCAGGACCAAAGGTTACAGAAAAACAATTTATAGATTTGCAAATCGAACAGAAAACTGTACTCCAGTCACTGCCTGTTTGCTAATTAGAAGATAGTAGTCGGCATTTGAATGAAGCAAAACAACAACAACAACAACAACAGTTGCTCTCAAGCAGGAAGTGAGGAGGGGCATGTGGCAGTGGGAACAGTCTAGAGGGTTATTACAGGCGAGTGGTAGCAGAATAATTCCTGATCTTTCATTAGGTAGACGTGGCAGAGAGTTCACCATAATTACATGAATTCAGTTAATATGAAATAGTAGTTTGATAGTAAAACTTAATACAGTTTTAATATTAGTTAATGTGAAATAGCAATTTGATATTAAAACTGGTTACATAAAGTACCAGAAGTTGCAGATAGTATGAACTTCAGATGTGGATTTGAACTCTGGTTTGGTAATTTATTTGTGATTGTCACTGACCCAGGAAAATGACTGAGTTTTCATGCATGGCACGGTCAGCACTAGGCTCTGCCAAAGAACTCTTTAGGTCTAGGGGAGTTCTAGATTGAGTTTTGGAAAGTGGCCAAACCATGAACAAGTTCTATTTCTTGTATTTCAGAGGACTGCAATATAATTCACAAAATGTGAGTTTGCCGCCAAGTTTGTTTGGCCATGTGAAGTTAAAACAAATAGTCCTTACATTGCTATGCTAACTTGCACGGATGTGTGAAAATGGAGCATCAAAGAATGATAATAGTTCACAATCATATAGAAATGATCACCTCGGTCCATTTTTACCGTGATGATTCCTTACTGTTTTATAGTAATTTTGTTTTGAAATGAAATCAGTAGCTTTGTTGTGCCATAGAGGAGGGGATACCAGTTTGTGCTTCTGGCGTTTTCTCCGTGACCAGCGTAAGCTCCTGAAACCAGCGCTGTCTGCCTTCTTCTATCTCAATACTATATTTGGAGTTGTGTGATGTAGCGCACATCCTGCCTGAGAGAATGTCTCTTTTTCTTGTTACTTTTAAGTTACACCCTCTCTCTTCCTGTCTCTCCATTAAACAGGTAACAGAAGTGCGTGCCCAGAGAAGCAGACCTGGCAACCATCAAACATGTCCCGGAGAAGATTCGATTGCCGAAGTATCTCAGGCTTGCTAACTGCAACTCCTCAAACGCCAATGAAGATGGAAAATTTTAATAATTTCTATACACTTACATCCAAAGAACTGGGGAGGTAAGGAGACTTCGAGATGTGTGCTGCTTTCTTCCTGCTCTGAAACTCACTTGGAGCCGTTCTCAGTGATCAGAAAGAAAAGCCACCACCTCTGCTTCTAAGCTGACTGGAAAAGTCAAATCCGTGGAGGGTTCACATGGCACATCCCACCAGCTTCAGACCTCATTTCTTTTTTCATCTGTGAATGGAAAGGGACAGCCTAGGGGCCAAGTCCCCATCTGGGCTCTGCCATTGGTGCTCTGTATGACTTCTGTTAAATTACTCTTGGTGCGAGTGTCCTCTTCTGAAAAAGAGATGAGGATAATTGCATTTAGTTTATTTAGATTTCTTAAGGGTTAAGTTACTTAGTATTTGTAAAGTGCTTAGTGTACTGTTACATGTTTTTTTGTCTTTAGTACACTTGTTTCAATTTCTAGCTACTATGTTTGTCTAGAGGAGAAATAGAGGGGTGCTTCTCCATTCTACACACACATACTTTCATAAATGAAGAATCTTTAACTCACGTCTGATATCACAATTATATCATAAAGAATTGGTGGTCTATAAATAGAAGCCTATATAAATTCTGCCTTGGCTCAACCAAATATACATTTCTTATGGCCAAGGGTGCTGTTGACATTTAGTACTACAGTAATCTTAATATGTATGAGAATTAGAAAAGCTGTGCCAATATATTTATCTGTTGTGTGTCTTCTTGGGTTTAAATTAAATGTGATTGTGAAGGGTTAGAAGACAGTGGTCATATATATATATATATATATACATATGTATATGTATATATATATATATATATATCTTCAGTTGTTTTGCGTGTGGAGGTCAATGTTTTGGCTTATGCTACAGTGGTTCACAAAGTTTCTTTTTATCGGTGGATGGACAATAATTCTCACCTGATTAATGATGTCATACGGAACCATCATGAATTGAAGTTAGTTTGCTTTTAAACATTTTAAAGCAAAAGCTCACGGTAGGATCTGATTCAAACAAAGTTAGATTGCTAATGTATGATTAATTCTCACCTGAAAATCTCAGTGTGGAATCTCAGACTGGCTGACTGTGAAAGCTAATCCTTTGCTTATGTCTTTTATGTTTAGTAGAGACAAGCCTTTCCACGTTTCAGATGTTTCATGCAACCCTTCTTTTATAACATAAAGATGAATCCATCTCATAGGCATAGAATTTTTTGCTTTCTGCTCTGCTAATCTCTACTTGATGGACAGGGTTTTCTTTTTGTAGCTGCATGTAATACATACTTAGGTGGTAGTCTTTCATATATTTAAACAAAGCTGAACATCACTAGTTCCCTTAAGTGTTTATCATATGGTCCAGTATCCAGAAAGCCTTCCTTGGTGCAGTTTACCCTCTTCTGAACCACTTTCTGCTTCTGATAGTTTCAGTTAAAATGAGAGGCCTGGGATTACAAACAGCTTTGTTAATACCTTACTTTTTGGATTGTAAGCAGACTGTTGCAGAAACCCAGCATGCCATCAGATGCCTGTCTGCCTCCTGTTCTTTGTTCCTCTCTCTCCTCCCTTTCTTCCATCCCTTTTTATCACGGCATATGCCCAGTCTGTGTCGTACAGCATCGTCCTGTTCTGCCTGAGCTGGGAGTTGCTCGAGCTGCCCTTGTTCTGGGTCAGAGTTTGTGTGACGTTCTTAGTTGTGTGTTCTCTTTTTTTTTTTTAGTTGAGAAGATAGACTGAGTGTATTCAAGTTACCTTTTATTGCAAGACATCTGGAACTTGCTCTAACAGATACTTAGAGGATGACTTGTTAATCTATACAGCAAGAAGCATTCTTACCTACTTTTCTAGGTTACTATTTGGATGAGTAACTTTATTAGGTTAACTTTGCAAAATACTAGGTGTAGTAGCTAATGAGAGCTTTTTTTCCTTTAACTCTGTGGAGAACTTGAGTGGGCCCACTGTTAACTTGAAATTGTCTTACAGAGGTGATGTCATACGGAACCATCATGAATTGAAGTTAGTTTGCTTTTAAACATTTTAAAGCAAAAGCTCATGGTAGGATCTGATTCAAACAAAGTTAGATTGCTAAATGTCCCAGCATCAGATGTCTTCATGGAAGAGACTTAAATTGCATCTTTGAATTGCTTGGGGCTAATGATTCACATGGTAGATATTGGGGCATTTAATTTTCAACCTTGGCAATTAAAAATCTTATTTTTTTAAAACTTCCATGAACTTTAAAATCCTTTCAAACTTGTAACCAGTCTTAGTGTGTGAGTCTTAAGAAGTGAGGCAGGGGTTCTGAGCCTGTTTCTCCGGGAGGCTGGTATACTTTGTAATATATAAACATAATTCCAGCATGTAGAACACTACAAAGTTATCTTTCTTTATCAGCTGGGTTTTAAAATTTAATTTTAAAATGTCAGTGTTTGAGAATGTATTTCCTTTTAGCAATACAGAGGAAACCATATAAAGTAAATCTAAGTTCATTTTTCACTATTCTCAAAAAACTGCACTGTTCCTGTTTTTGAACATGTTGGGTAAGTTTTTTCCACCCCTCCCCCAGCTGAGGCCGAGTTTCATCGGCCTTGTGGTTAGAAGGGTAGGGCAGATTCAGAAATAAATGTCAGCTTCCTTTGTGGCTTACCCTCCCCATCCCTTCATATTTTATTGTGTGTTTTAGAATGCAGAGGGTAACGGCTAGATCTTTCACTGCTGGGAAATCTAGTCAGCTTTGCCCTTTGAGGATGTGCACTGACTACTATTATTATTAAAGTTTTAAGTTTTCTTGACTATCTTTTAAATTTGGAACAGGAACGTTATATATTGAAGACTATTATATTTCTAAACTACAACTAGCATCTTAGAATGTAAAATAGATACTTAATTTTTCTCCTTAAAGCCTCTAATAATTATACTAAAATATGTATCTTGTTGCACAGTATATATGAATATATGCATGTGTAATTATGTGTTAAAATATGGATATAACTTTATCAAGGTCTCAAATTTTACAAATGCAAATGTGGGCCAGATGGTGGTACACAACTTTAATCCCAGCACTCGGGAGGCAGAGACGGGCTCTGAGTTCGAGGCCAGCCTGGTCTACAGAGTTAAGTTCCAGGACAGCCAGAGCTACACAGAGAAACTCTGTCTCCAAACAAATAAAAAAACAACAACCAAAAATCATATGTGAATTTAAAAACATAGCATAATGTATGGTATTATAGTAGATACACAAACTCTGATGCTTAGTCAGAAGCATTTCAGGTGCTATTGTGTATTAGTTTGCAGAATATAGATTTTTATAGACTTGATTAATTAGGTCAGAAATGTTCCCTGTCCTCATAGAGCTTTTCCTTAGCAATGAACATGTCAGTCAGATGAACCTTTACCCATGACATTTGGTCAGCTTTGTCCTGGCTCGTGGGTGTGAGAGTAGTTTAAGAAAATCCCAGGAAGGCCAGAAACAGTAAGGAGAATGTAGATGAAACTTGGTACTCTTGCTGCTTGTTTTTGAAGTAATTCTAGTGCCTAGCTACCATCACGTGACTAGGTGTAGTGAAGTCATCACAACTGTAAATGGTGGGCTTCCTTGGCTTCCTGGTTTGTTTCTAAACTTCACAAGGTGAGGTTTTTTTCCAAAACCCCAGATTCCCTTTCTGTTTTACACAAGGTTTTGCTTCTATATCTCAGTAATCAGTAAATGTTAAACTTAATAGAGAAACAAAGCCATTTTAAGAGGAGAGATTACTCCATAGTTGTGAGACAAGAAAGCTAGAATCATATTCCATGGTTTAATTCTTGGCACTTAACAATAAAGGTTTAACAATCAGGTTTGTACATGTAGCATTATTTAGTTGCAGTATGTTTTAATAAATGTAGGCTTCAGATTAGAGCTTGTGTACTTTATTTTTAATTATTAGCTATATATTTTAGATATTGACGTTGATTTTGAGGTAATTGGGAAGCACTGAAGAGGAATCTGTCATTTGGGTTCTTGGGAGTAAGAACTAAAATCCGGTCGAGCACTTTATCCTCCTAACCTGCACACACTGTAAGCAACGTGTGGGTTACATGGTTAGCTCTGCTGTCAGCTGATCATCTGTGTTAGAAGTATATTTCTGAGAGTAATTGCTCCAATGGAGTTAAAATACCACACTTTCTGGAGATGGATTTGTACCTGTTAGTATCAGAAACTAGAGTGCGGTTTATTCTCAGCATGGAGGTTATTAAATTGGGATCTTTTAAAGGAAAGCCTAGAAGGTTTATGATAGGCTTCAGTCTAAAAGCCCTCTGGAATTGAATGTAAACCTTACTATTTAAGGGCATGTATGCATTTTTTGGGGCATGCAAATCAATAACTTTTATTAGTTCTTAAAATAATCCTTACTTCAAAATAGCTTTGCATTTTTGTAAAACTAAATGCTATAATACCTTCATATACCAGGAGGAATAATTTTTGTGCTTTAAGTTTGGGTAGGATGTTAAGTATTTCTGTTAGTGAGATAAAAGCATTTGTACTTTCCTAGAATGATTAACATGACATTACTGGGTATGCTTATGCTAAACTGTTGATAACCCTGAATTTTCTTGGCTGATCATAAAATGCATTTGGATACTCACTATAGGCTCCATATCCCATAGGTGTCTATTAGAAGCATAGAGTTGGTTGGCAAAATAAATCACCAGGTACACTGAAAATGTGTCATACTAATAGTAAAAGTGAATTGATTATCCTGCTGTGATGGTCTTCTACATCTGTGTGGTAGTGTTATAGGCTTTATAAAAGAATATGTTATTTGATTCAGTTTATAGAGAAAAATAGTTCTTAATGGCACAGATATGTGAAAGAATTCACGTTAAGCTGAAGGTATGAAATTGCCCTTTTCTTTTCTCTAGAGGAAAATTTGCTGTGGTTAGACAATGTATATCAAAATCGACTGGCCAAGAGTATGCCGCAAAGTTTCTGAAAAAGAGGCGAAGAGGCCAGGATTGCCGGGCAGAGATTCTGCATGAGATAGCTGTGCTGGAACTGGCCAGGGCCTGTCCCCACGTGATCAATCTACATGAGGTCTACGAAAACGCAACGGAAATCATTTTGGTGTTAGAATAGTAAGTATGTGCTTTCTCATACGTTTAAGGTGTTTCATTGGTAGACTATGGCATGACATGACCGATAATGATAACCGTGACAAAATTTATAAAGATGCCTGCTGATGAATATTAATTTATAATTGTACATTTTTGACAAGGCTAAATTTATAGCTTCATACGTACATACCAAAACTAATTAACAGCAGGTATTAAACAAAAAACAACACACTAATTTGGGAATGTAGTTGCAAGAATTTAATTCCATATTAATAGTACATAAATTGAGGTTTTCTTCTAGGAAATAATCTAATGACAAATAAAATTGAAGCCATTTTTATGTTTTAGTAAAACCCATTTTAATAAAACATGTCCAAGAAAATGACTCAAGCAGAAGCTTACAGAATGATGTGTCTCCAACACCCTTAAGACATTTATAGTACATACAATGTGAAAAGAACGTCAGGAACTGTGGCCAAAAGAGACAAAAATGTCTCTTGTCAGTGAAACATTGAAAACACCACAATGCTCGGTAATTGATGCGGTGTATTGGGCTAAGATTGCTGTGGCCTGCTAACCCATAGATTAACATCTGGTAAATACAGTTACAAGTTTTGGTAATTGATGCAGTGTATTGGGCTAAGATCACCGTGGCCTGCTAAGCCATAGATTAACATCCGGTAAATACAGTTACAAGTTTTGGAAGATGAACAACATTGGAAAGAGATCAGGTAAATTAATACTGAGTTTACCTCAGGTTTTGATAGGTTTTAATAAAGTAAATCTAATTTAGCACAAACTGAAAAAGAAAAGCACTATTTTAGAGAAAATAATGCTACAACTATAGCAATTCTTTTTACCTGCCAGTGTACATTGTTGCCCTTTGAATTTAAAAGTGTGTTTGTGCTATTTTATTTTATTTGCACAGTTTTGTGTATATAGAGTGTGTATAATATATGTGTTCACACGTGTGTGTGTGTGTGTGTAGCCACACAAGCATGTGGGGACCAGAGATAGAGTTTAGATATCTTCCCCGGTTGCTCTCCACCTTCTACGTCAAGGCGAGGCCTTTCACTGAACTAGTCTGCCTGGCCTGCTGGCTCCTTAGACGCCCTGTGCCGCCCCCTCGCATTAGGACTGCAGGTGGCCCTCACCTGCTTGGTGCTCGTGTGGCAAGCCTGTCACCTGCCAAGTCACCTCCCCAGTACCTAAGGGTTTTGTTTTAGTATTTATATTGTAAGGAAGTAGAGATTTTTTTATATAGTTTTTGAAAATCAATTGTTTTGTGCCAGGAAATAGACTTGGCTTAAATTAACTTGTGAATGAAAGTACTGATTGTGAAAGGTTGAACTGACGTGGAGTGTCCTGAACAGTGAGTGGGGTATATGTTTCCCAAACAAGACTCCATATGAACGTCTGTTAGAGAACCTTCAGAATAAGTTAGAATAGCAGAAAGAGTAGGATACTGTGCCATTTCATTTTTCATAGATTATATCATTACTTTGTCAAAGACTCTTCAGCTGCTTTCCTCTCAACAGTTCCTTCCTGTGAGCTAAGGGAAAGGGAGCTAACATCAAAACAGTTAACAACTCTAGGTGTGGGGGGTGAATATGTACAGGACATTGACTGTGTTAATAAAATCCTGTTTGGAGTTCATGTGAAGCTACGACAAAATTCCTCAGAAACATGATGTATTTTATGCATAGTTTGTGTTTGCAGTCTTTAAATGGATCCAGGAACTTTACCCAATGAGTTAGTAAAACTGTTGGTGATCTCACTGCCTCTGGCTGAAATATAACTAGTTCTCGGCAAGTGTTTGAGTAGATTGGTATGTTTAATTTCTAGAGTGGCTAAGACTAAAATTTATTCTAGGATTGGGGCTTAACCGTGTCCATCACTTTTGGGGTGGCAGTGTCATACGGAGCATTGTCATTTAATCCGAACAATTTGACCAGGCAGATTAGTTTTAACAAGGAGGCATATGTTTCATATGGTGAAAATAAAATAGTGTTTTGCTCTGACAACTTACAGATTAAATTACCACCTCAGATCATCCCATGTACTCATTTTATTTTACAAAATTCGAGTCTGTGAAAACTTGGAGAAAGAATACAGTTGACATTCCTCTATCTCTCACTTTGATTCATCAGTTGTTGCCGTTTTTCTGTCTTCACCGAACAAACCACTTGAAGACGGCACATGTTATTTCTCTTTTGCATACTGCAGTTGTTGTTCTGAAGAATGCGGCAGTTTTCTGTGTAACCAACACCAGCATCAGACGTAAGAAAGTCAGCATGCTAGAAGTAAAGCCATTCATAGCCCACATTGAAATGTTGTTGGCTGCCTCCAAAATGCTGTATAAGGACTGTTTTTTTTTTTTTTTTTTTTTTTTTTTTTTTTCCCAGTTCAGGATCCTGTCAAGACTCAGGCAGTTATATTTACTTGTGAAGTCTCTTTAATTCTTCTGTTTTTATGACATTGACTCTTGGGAGTGGTGAATGTGTATCATTTGTCACAGGAAATGGCACTTTTTCTAGGTTTGTCTGTATCCCCGTCACTAGATGGTAACATGTTTGGCAAGGACAGTCGTGTCGGTGATTACGTGTGTCTCTTAATATGTCAGTCACATCAGGTGGCGTTCACGTCAGCTGGTTTTGTTAAGTGTGAAGATGAGCAGCGTGGTCTGCTGGTCTCCCATTCTTTATAAAGGAGCGGCCTCCCTTTGCAGTTACCCACTAGTCTGAGTGATGACCTAGCAAATATGTTTCTCTTTGACAGACTTTCCTCCCAGATTCCAGTGCCCACTGACATGCTTGCTTGAATTAGCAGTTGCAGTGGAGGTCCAGACACCGTTCTTTCTGATTCCATGGTTCACTCTCCATTTACTAAGCTGCATTCTTGTGATAAAGTGTTTCTTTTCCCTCTCTCCCTTTTCACTATCACTGCGTAGTCAACGGTTTTGTTAAGCTGTTAAGTAGCATTAATTAAAAATAACCTATTATGATCAAATTAGTGAGCCTTAATCAGTTTCTTTTGTTATTTTCCTTCATGCCAAATTTATCAAAGACTAAAGTTTGTCAAGTAAGCTTTAAATCTCCTTCCTGTATCCTTCTGATGTGATCCAGTTAGTATGTGAGGACTTCCTGGTTCTGCACACTGCTTCTCCTTGATCTTCCCCAGCTGAACCGAGTCAGTCCACTCTACATGATGCTCTGGTTTCCACTGGGGTGCTATCTGGCAACTCAGCATAAACCTGCTAATACCACACCCAGCAGCAAATGACTAGATTCCCCACCCCACCCCGCCCCCCCCCCCCTTTTTTTTTTTTTTTTTGACATTCTTTTAAAGTATTGCCCACTATGGCATATATTCAGAGTCAGAGTTACAGAGTTAGGTTACGTACATTTGCTCCTGTTTATATTCAGTGTCGGGACTAAATGTTTTAAAACTCTTCCTTAAAAATCATTCTATTAAAAAATGTTTGCACAATTTAAAACTCGGACATGTAAAAATGTTTGGCACTTGTGTACATGTGTGTGTACTGATAGGGGTTGGATCCAGGACCTCATTCGTTATAAGCACATACTGTATCACTGTGCCATGTCCCCAGCCCCATATATGGCTAATTTCCAAAGGACTCTGTTGTATGACTTGGCGTCTTATTCAGCCTATCATACATAAGTGCTGTTATTTGTGGCGGAGGAGCTTCAGGATAAATTCTTAGAAGTTGATTGTTGGCTCAAAGAATAAATGCATGTCTAACTATTTAGACCATGTCTTAATAATCCCCCATGATCATGTTAAAAAGTACTTTTTTGAATTACTGCATCTACTAACTTGATAAATACATGTAATACTTTCTTTAGCAATTAATGTAGCTAGGAGTTCTGATAGTTCTATTTTGTTTTTGTATTTTGCTGTTTACCTCAATCCAAATCTGTTTTAAACCAAATTGTTTACTTTTGTAAATTAAACAGAAGTTCTTGTAGTCACCTTGTCACTTTGAAGTGAGTTTTAGAGCTTTTTATTTTTATCAAAATACGTAGCCCACATGAAAGTATACCATTCAAGTTATACTGTATCGATGACTGTTCTAGGCCTTTTTTGGCTGTTTGAATAAATAAACAAATGCTACTTTTCTAGAAGGTAGTATTATATTACATCTTTTTATAAATTGGGATTTTAAAAATAGATGAGACACAACATCCCCACTCCATGAAGTAAAGACTTTGCTCAAACTGAGTGCTTTTAAAAAAAGCATATGCATGTAATGAAGGAGAATATCTTCAAAAACTAATAAAGGGAACATGTTTCCTAAATGGGCATACGAAGCTTTTAATAATGCTGAATTTTCAGCAAACTAAAATTGATTATGGCATATACTTATTAATTTTTTGAAGGCTATGAGACAGAAGCTTCCCTTGAAACAGCAGCTTGAAAGGGGAACTTGCTTATAATTTACAATTGATAACTGCAATTTTGTAGGACAGAATGAGATACCCTTTTTGTTAGGAAATTACAAAGTTCTGTCAGTTAAATATGTCAGTGTAGAAGACCATTTTAAAGTCCGGTGTGCTAGCTAATATAGCAACAGCTAGAATCTTCAGTCTTAAGTTCTGTGGTACCTCCATGAACCCCTGCTGACCTGTGTCTTGCTTTCTGTGATTTTCTCTGTTCGTGGTATTTTCTGTTCCTTGTAAAGTGCAAACAAGTTTCTGAAAGCTTAATGTGTCGTCTCTGTATTTTTTACCTTATTAGATTGTGTTTGTGGTATTATCATTGTTCATCTTATCTTGGTGCCATTGCAGGAATGGAGTTAGCCCTCTCTGTTTTTGAGTGGGATTTTTAGTTAAGTAAATAGTGTAACTTAAAAGGGAGGGGTAGATGTGTGTTGCCAGCCTGCGCCATGGATTCCTACTTCTTCCTTCCTCAAGAGACCTTGGGGAAGTATGTGGAAAGGAAGTGGCCAGTACATTAAATATTCATGAGGATAAATTGATTTCTTTTTTTCCAGATTTCTGTCTTCCTATATTGCCTTCCCATACCTGATTTTGTAGTTTACTACTATAGATGCAATAGTAACGTGAAATTCCTGGTACTTACATTGCCTTTATCATGATAACTCGAGTCAGACAATAAAATTTGTTTCTTGTGAATTTTTGGGTTTGGGTGAGTAGGGTGAACTGAAGTGGAGTTTACATCATGGGCACCTTCAGACATGTTCCTTACCAGCAGATATTGGTTCCTGTGCTGTCATAAACCAAGTGTCTGTAACAAATTCTCTTGGTTTTTCTTGGCATGCTATGTACAGATCAATCAGTGGCAGCTTACAGCTACAGTGTAAAGCATTGGTGCTCGGAACTTTCAACTTGGAACCTAGGTTTGAGACCGCCATATCCTACATACAACATGTTTCTTCGTCTTGGCAGCCACCGAGGTGGTACACACACGTGGATGTTTATATGGACATTTACTTAATGGGGGTATGATATTTAAAGGTTATTTTTAGATAAATGATTTTTAAAAGTTGTATTTGAATTTTCTTTCAGTGCTGCAGGTGGAGAAATTTTCAACCTGTGTTTACCTGAGTTGGCTGAAATGGTATCTGAAAATGATGTTATCAGACTCATTAAACAAATCCTTGAAGGAGTTTATTATCTACATCAGAATAACATTGTTCACCTTGATTTAAAGGTATGGTAATGTGATTTAAACTAACATTAGTGTTCCTTCTCTGTTCTTGGTAGTTCAGTGTCAGGCTGGTATTGGTAGAAATAATGGTTCTCTAGGCCTGTGGTGCCTCTGCCTGTGTAGGGCGGCATTGGCCTTCACTTGGTGTTGGCAGACAGGAGAGGTAGGCTTGAATGAGACCACTTAAAACCCATCACCTTGTGTGATCCATCCTGCTGGCAGGGGCACATCGCAGACCTTGCCTAGCACCCCTCCCTTTGAGGAGACTGATTCGGATCACTGTCTGGTACCCTCTTATTGTTCCTCATTCCTCTGCTTCCATACCTCGCTCATCTTCCTCTGAGATGTTATGTCCTCTGTCTCTGTGTGGATTAGTCAGAGTCCCCACCGCAGTCTCCAGAACCACGGTCTTTGGTCGGTGGTGTTCCTTGTCTTTCCTCCACAGCTGCTCACAGGCCTTAAAGATGTTTCATATTTGTTAGAGGATGGATTCTGCTCTGCCTGTGCAGTTTACCTACATGAGCTTTTGGGTTCCTCTGCCACTTTCATAATACAGTTCCAAGATCACTGCCTATCATAGCCCAGGCCTGTCTCTATTTCTAAATCTTTTTCCACCTGTGAATTCAATACCACTTTGAAAGTTCTGTAAATTCTTTAAAATGTACACTGCCCAGCTATTCACCCTGTCCCTTTAAAATCCAATCAAACAAAGGAAACCTACATCTGTGTTTGTTTCCCTGGGGAGGGGGAGGAAGTTTTGACCGTCTGGCCTCCCCACCATCTCTCCTGTAATCACGTGGCTGAGAAAGAGGCAGCAGAGTAAGGGCCAGGGTGGTTATCTGTGATCAGCAACTGTTTGGTCTTGGTCCTGCGGAAGGCAGACTGTGTCACACAGCATCGCAGAGCACTGGACGTCACGGTGGCTTTAACACCGTAGCCATGAAGCTGACAGCAGAGTTTACTTGTTGCCTGTGACAGGAAACATGACATTGTCCCCAAGAGAAGGACTGTTAGGATTTTTGCACAGACTTTGTGAGCACCGCGTCTGCATTTTTAATGGTTCTGACAGGGCACTTTGTCGTCTCTCTACACCTGCAATGATAAAGTCCGGTCACGTGGCTCTAGGAGACAGTGGAGGACACACACATCCTACGGTCTCAGCTATAAACCTTGGACTGTCAGGCC
>CABHPQ010145055.1:0-11519 GCA_902168405.1 Peromyscus aztecus
ATTACAATCTGCATTTTAAAATACTTTTGGTTCTCAAATAAAACATAATATATCAAATTAGATTTGTCAACAAATCGCCTTTTTTCATAATTAACTTAGAGTAAAGTAAACAACATTTATCATATACTTAATGAGGAGAATGCCTCAATTCCTCTTCATACATTATGGATATAAAAAAGGATTAAAATAAACTTTATAATATACTTTTTAATAACACTCTGATATAAAATAAAATTATTGTATTAAAAACACTTTATATACAAAATTATTTTTAAATTCATTAGCATTTCTTTAGCGCTTCCTGGTTTTAATCATCATAGTCCCCCAGGGCATATTTCATTTTTTGGAGGCCCCATACTTAGTTGAGGCTCAGTAGCCACTCTGGCCTAAAAGTTTTGACTGGAAGCTTAATCTCACCCTTGATAGCTCCTTTCCCAACTCTGACAATCACCAACCACTTGTGTGTCAACTTGACACAAGCTAGCGTCATCTGAAAGGAGGGAACCTCATTTGAGAAAATGCCTCGTAAGACCCAGCTGTAAAGCATTTTCTTAATGAGTGATTGATGGGGGAGGGCCCAGCCCATCATGGGTGGTGCCATCCCTGGGCAGGTGGTCCTGGGTTCTATAAGAAAGCAGGCTGAGCAAGCTAGAGGGAGCAAGCCAGTAAGCAGCACCTCTCCTTGGCCTCTGCGTCAGTTCCTACCTCCAGGATCCTGCCCTGCTTGAGTTCCTGTCCTGACTTCCTTCAATGATGGACTAGGATATAGACATGTAACATGAATAAAGCCTTTCCTCCGCAAGTTTCTTTGGTCATGTGTTTCATCACAGCCATAGAAATCCTAACTAGGACAGACAGTGATAGGCAACACTTGAAACAGCAGCTTTCAGTCCGCTCATCTCTTGCTGACCTGTAATGGCCATGTCCATAGATCAAGAAAGAACTTTTTTAAGCCACTGAGATTTTGGGGTTGTTAATCACTGTCTCCTAACCAAGACTGTCCTGACTAATACAATTCCAAAGTGAGAACATGTGATGTTATCAGCTTACATCTAGTAACAGATCGTCTCTATTACCAGGAATAACAGGATTGAGTTGGACCTTGAGGAACAACACAGCTACATCATTTGAGTTCTGGGCCAGGCACTTACTCACTAAGTGACTTAGACAAGTTGCTTTACTTCTCTGAACTTGGTTTCCTCCCTTTTTAAGATTTGTTTTATATACAGGTGTGTGTGTTCACATGCATGCACGTGTGCAGATACACACATATGTGTGCAGATGTCCAGGAAGGCCAGAAGAGGGTGTCAGAACCCCTGGAGCTGGAGTTACAGGCAATTGTGAGCAGCCTGACCTTGGTGTTGAAAACCAATCTGGTCCTCTGCAAGAGCAACAAGTGCTCTTAACTGCTGACCCGTCTTTCTCGTCCTGCTTCCTCTTTATACCTATGATGCATACTCCTCATTTTGACTCTACAACGCAATCATAAGTAGTGGTGTGTTTTACGTGTGGACACTCGTAATAGAAGCAATTATATGATCAAGGTAAACATCTATCATTTCCAACTTCCTGGCACCTTTCCCCCATGGCTCTTTCTTTTAGCAACCCTCTTCCTCCCTCCTCCTACATATGTGTTGCGTGTGCTGCAGATGAAGGGTGGTGACCAAGGGATTGTCAGCCAGTCTCTTCTCACTCACAGGGGCTGGTCAAAGGGCTGCAGTGACCCAAGCAGTGCTGAGCTGGATGCTGCCATGCAGTCTGAGGACATGGGCACGGGGCTCATTCCATGGACAGTAATCAGTGATGCAGGATGCCTGGGTCTGGCAGTGCTCATACGCCATGCACAGCAAAGGAGAAAAAATGGTACTTCCACAGGGAAGACCCTGAACATGGGGTGATAAGGGGAGAGGAGAAAAAGAGGAATACAGGAAGGGAAAGATAGGAGAGGAGGAGGGAGGGAGGAGAGAAAGAGGGGGGGAGGGAGAGAGAGAGAGAGAGAGATCATAGCTACCCTTGCCCAGCCCTTGAATGTTGCTCACCTCATCAGCTGGAGCACCACCTTCTCATTGACTGGAGCACCACCTTCTCATCAGCTGACCACCTTTTTCACTCCTCACTCGTTCAGTGGATTTGACTGGATTTCCTCTCATTGGCAAAGGCAAGTAGATGAGTCCAAACATGCACAGCAATTCCACAAACACAGGAACTCTGCCTGAAATGGCTGAGGCAGCATCTAGGAGTCAAGCGAAGGTGCAGCGCATACAGAGGGATCAACCACATCTGGCCAGCTGAGTGAGGCAGGAGGTAGTCGGGAAGGTCTTCTTGGGGAGGCGGCATTTGAAGCAAAGCCTTGAGGGAAGGGGAACTGGTCAACAGATGCTGTCCATATTTATTGTACCTTGTAAAGAGTGAGCAAAAACACATAGATCCCTGGACAGCAAAGCTGGAAGGGATATGATTCCCTCTGCTTCCCCATGCCAGGAGACTAAATTGATGTTAAGAAAGCATTTCAAAAATCACCAGAGAGACTTCTGCAGCCTTGCTGACCACACACACACACACACACACACACACACACACACACACACACACACACACACGTGCGCACGCGCACACACACACGCACATGCACACGCACTCTCATACATATACCACACACAGTGTATACACTCACATACATACATACTCACACTCTTACACACACACACACATCACTCACACACACCACACACACAGTCTCACATACACATTCACATTCATAAACACACTCACACACCACACACACATACTCACACTCACACACCACTAATAAAATGATAAAGCAATTGGCTGTGGGGATTTACAGTTATGCAAGACTGATTATTGGGTCCTTTCCAACCTCAGAAAGTAGATGGTAGCCGGAAGCACCCGGGAAGGAAGATACCCTGGGACAGTGGCGAGAAAGGAAGAAAAACTGCAGTGGGCAGTGTTTGGGGACAGAGGTGGCATCGTCTCAGAGAGGCATCCAAGCCTGGAGTCTTCCCTTAGGACTGGGGCGGAAAGTGACTGCCTGTGTAGATAGCCAGCCTCTCAGAGCTTGGAGGTGGAAGCATGGAGGGAGAGCCATGTAGACAAAGAGGCTGGGTGGGCAAGGCCAGAGAAGTAGCCTAGGGCATGGCAGACAGGACCCTAACAGACATGAAGGGAGCTGGGTTTATTCTAAGGGTGCAGCAAGTCCTATAAAGATCAGGAGACCTCACTGGACTCCCTGGGAGTTCCTCTTGGGAACCCAGGATCTGTCCTGATGGCAGCTGGCCCTTCTCTGGGTCCTGGTGCCCAAGCTCCAGGCTGGACTGCCTTCCTGCCTGTTCCATTTTCTCTGAGATGGGACCTGTCCTGCACTCTTCAAGTCTCTTAGTGAAGTTTCCTGGTGTGGTTGATCACCTAACTGAGAGTCACTCAAGGAGTTTGTGCAAGCCTGGTCCCCATCCCCTCCTGCAGAGAGCGTCATGGGCAAGCCCAGGTTCTGACTTACGCAGGCTTCTGAGAGCTTTGAAAAATCCTTCACGTGTCATGGGCATCCCTCTCCGGGCCAAGTACCTGTCTATTGAGTTACCTGTTGTGCTCTTCTGCCAGACACCCAGACAAGGGCCACTTGTCCAGGGCTCCCCCAACTTCCCAGCCCCTGACATTCCTGACACATGTGCCAGATCCATACCCTCATTTTCTCTTGCATTGTGCATCTCAAATACTGAAGATCTCCCCAATGCACTGACACCCACCACTGTTCTCCACACCCTCATACCTTTGCTGGGAAGCCCCTTAGTCTGGCAGTGTGGATGCAAAGCTCCACAAGAGGTCTGCTGCCCACACCACCAGTGGTTAGGCATGTGGCTTAATGGTTGGAGAGGCCTGAGTTAGGAATTGGCATGGCTGCACATCAGCTGGGTGGCTCCAGGCAAGCTCCTGTAACAGCTCCTTCCTGCCTGGGAAGTGGAGCTAACGGTATGCAATGCACCAAAATTCACATGGAAATCCTTGTGTAGTGGCCTCAGGAGTGGAGTCTTCAGGGGATCAGTGTGAAGGTCTTGAGGATGGAGGCCTTAGGAGTGCAATTGTTGGCCTATTATGAAAGGGACCCCAGAGTGTGTGTGCACTTATAGTCTTCATATTCTCTCTCTCTCTCTCTCTCTCTCTCTCTCTCTCTCTCTCTCTCTCTCTCTCTCTCTCCTTCTCTTTCTCTCTCCTTCTCTTTCTCTCTCTCCTCTCCCTCCCTCCCTCTCTCTTGCTCTCTGTCTCTCTCTCTCCCCCCCCCCTTTCTTCCCTCCCACATGTGAGAGCGTAGTAGAAGTTCAAGGTCTGTAGCTTGAAGAGTGCCCCAACCAGAACCTGACCATCCAGGGCATCCCCGTCTTGAGCTTTCTACTTCAAAACTGAGAGAAATATCATTTCTATGTTTATTACCCCACCCAGTCTACAGTGTTTTGTTACAGCAGCCTGAACTAACTGGCACAGCATAATTCATTGACGAATGCTCCGGGAACTATGTGAAGTGATAATGGTCAGTTCCTAGTATGTAGCTAGCTCTCAGCAAAGGGGTACCATGATCACCTAGGAATAATGAACCCAGTTCCTGTTACACTTGGCCAACTGTGATTCACTTGACAACCAAGTTTCTGTTCTCCGCTAAGTGACGCTGTGAACCCTCATCCTGCTGTAAGGCCCATGTCCTTCCCTGAGTGAGGACATAGTCCAAAACCTGCATTCAGAGGGCCATCAAGGCCCCTTCCCCAGGTAGAGCCCATGGCTGAGTTGTCAGGAAGGTTGAGCGCTCTGTTCCTCTTTCCTCTTCTGCTGCTTTGACTGCAATCTATTTTTTATCAGCCTCGCACTCCCTGAGCTGTTTGGCTCTGGGGACCAGTTTCTCCAGGGGATGGAGAAAACACACACGACCTCGGAGCCACTGCAAAATCAATTGCTGAGTGCTTCTGCTACTCTGGCATCTCTATGTGCTCCAGCTGGGAGAGCAGCTGTCTGGAGCTGAGGCCACAGAGCTGGGCTGGGGCAATGCTCCATTCCCAGATGGGAAAGGAATGTATTTCCTCCCATCCAAGCTGTCCCGGGGTGGTCTGAGAGCTTCAGGCTCCAGGGAGAAGACCGAGGTGGACACAGATCCACCTGTGAGCCATCCCCTCGCCAGGCACCTACAGTCTATGTTAGGAGGTGAACTGCCCCGACTCAGCTATCTGAGTCACTAAGGCCTTCCGTGACCACCTCTTCCAGCCTTCCTACTGATTAGCTGAGAGGAGGCACTGTCTGTGTCCCTGTAAGGCAGCCACAGCTCCTGGCCTCCCAGTGACCTCCCTGAGGGACTCTGGCTGGCTGCTCAGTTGGGTCATCCATTGCCCAGAGTCATAGCTGCAAAGCTGGCTCACCCAATGCCTTCTGCAGCTGCCTTGGTGACCCAGGCCTCACACTTCTACCTCCAGTGATGCCTGTGTTTTCTTACGGGAAGAGCCAGAGGGGCAGGGCAGGGCCGCAGCTATTGAATGGAACTTCTGAAGAGCAGACTGTTAGTCCAGCAGCTCTGGAATGTCTAGAGGGATGAAACGGAACTACTGTTTGCAGGGGCAGATGGGGGGGGAGGATCTGGCCCCTGCCTGTGCAACTCTGTGTATATTATAGGATCAGAGTTTTTAAACAACTTCAAATTCCAGTTTCCAAAGAAAGACGGCATCATTTTCATGCCTGCACTCTGACATCCAGTACATAAGGTCACCAGGCTTTACGACCATCATGGTCCACAGGGGATCAACTGGGTCCAAGCAGTCACGTGACTGATTCCAGAGAACCCAGCTACCCTGTCAACAGCTCTCTTAGTTTTGGAAACAAGTTTAGACTCACATTGCCGGGGCCCAGCAGGACGGACAGAATGAGATTCGCTCTAATTGAGATGCAGAGATGTCCCCCAGCCTACTCCAGTGGTTGAAACAATATTGTCAGGTATTGATGTTGTTAGTGTAAGACACTTGATTGCCAGAAAAGTTCTCTAATTCATCTGTAAATCTGTTATAGCAGCAGCAAACAGGACCTGTCTTCCCAGCTTGTGCTGTACATCATCTGCACAACCATGTGTGGTAGGTACACTGGACTGGTCGCCCCGTCACTCTGCACAGCCACGTGTGGTACACTGGACTGGTCGCCCTGTCGCTTTCTGCCTCCCCTCAGATGAGGTCCCGTTAAGGACTTTGATTCTCCCCTTCAGTTCCCTCAACTGTTGGTTCAGCCTGGAAGAGACGGCCTCTGGTGACCCATAAACTCTGGGAGCAGATCAGTGGAGCCCCCTCTGCCCTTCTCAGGCCCAGAAAATAGCTGAAGTATGGATGGGAGCCCAGGCCAAGCTCTGATTGGAAGGGAGGGTTGGAGGGCTGCGAGCTGGCCCATCAGTGTAGAAGCAGGATGCTGGGGGGAGGAGAACACAGGAGGTCGGGCCGGTGTGGGGGCCACAAGAGCTGCAAGGAAGAATGTACAGGCAAATACGTTCAAAACCCATCAGCGTCCTGCCCCAGTGCCTCTCCAAACTCAAAAAGAAAAACCCCAGCTAACCTCTGTTCCAGAGCATAGACGCAGCATGTCACCTTCCCACCCAGGCTGGAGACGGAACTGCCATACCCCAGGATGCTCCCTCCCACGTCTCTCCAGATGGAGGGGGGAAAGTGGGCCTTAAGGGGGTCTAAAGTTTTACCATCACCTTTCTTTTGGAGCTGAAAACTCAACATCGCTCACCGTTCCCCTCATCACCCTGCCCCTCCCTCCATCTGGGCCCTGGCCCCATCCCTGCCTCGAGACTCATTATCTGCCCACTGATATTCAGAATGATTTCATTAATGTCATCAAAATGCAGTCATGAGGAACGTATTAAGGAAGCCTGAACCAGCCAACACTACCCACAAAGAAACAGCTTAGACACCGAGCAAAAGATCCATCTATATGTCAAAGAAAACCCCAAATGCACACAGTCAAGGAAATACTGTTGCTCTTGGTCGATGTGGAAGGTGCTGCCAGAGAGACACTGCGGGAAAATTATGAATATCTATTTCGGGGACGTATGAATTAAAAATAAACAGCTGCGGCAGAGGGCAGACTTTGATGACGGAGCAAAGGGGAAACGCAAGTGCAAAGATGGCAGTCACACATTTCGAGCCTGGATGATCAAGCTTTATTTGTTCCCTCAACGGCTCATAATTTTAACCTTTTATTATGCAAAGCAGTCAGTTTGGTTTTACATTGCCGAAGGAGGCTTGGCATGATTAACAGATCACAGTTGTCGGTCTCTTCATCTATGAAAAAGGTGGACTGGCTGGAAAGAGATTAAGTTATTTTCAACTCTCTGGCTATAATGATACAGGCACCCTAAGCCAGTATCCCCTCCCAAGAGCTGATGCAGATGATGCTTAGAGTGGGTTGGGATGGAGTGGGGAGGGTGACCTAGGGTACCCCCAGGATGAGCTGTCTCTGTCCATGCCAGTGAACGGCAGCCAGCATCCTGATGCTCCTGACGGAAGCTGAGCTGCCAGGTAGGCTCGTGCCTATGGAACCAAGTGGACTTGCGCTCGGTGGGAGCTCTCCAGGGTACTGGACAACCTCCACTGGCCACTCTGACCCAGCAGACCCTCCGGTCTTGAGCTGCGTTGGCTGTCCATGTGCCAACTACATGCACTACCAACAGCCTGACAGGGTCTGCATTCTGTTCACTCTTACAGTGCCTGAAAAAAAAAATAGTGTGGCAGCGTGGAAGTCAATAGATTTTCAACCCACACCGATTTGGGTTGAATCGCAGCTCTGCTGTTTATTGTGTGGAGGGAGCTGCCTCTTGTCTTTGAGCTCCCGCTCCTTTTTCGAGATGAGATAATAACACGTGCCTCTTAGGGATGTAGAGATTTTTAAAGTTGGCGAACATAAAACACTTACCCGTGTCTAGCATACATCTGGTGCCTCAAAACAAATGCCTGGCGTTAATATCCACATTAGCCTCCCTGCCATATCTAGGCTGATCCTGTCACCTGACCTGGTGACTCCTTTCCCCAATCATGAGTTAGGACTCAATGGTTGCAAGTCACAGAAAATGAGTGTAGGCTTGTATGATAGTTAAATTTGATTTTCCTCCTAGGGGATTAGTAAAACCAGCTGCTAGGTGTGTATCTGCAAGGATGCTTCCAGAAGGGGGATAGCCACATTGAATGTGAGCTGTGCCATCCCATGGGCTGGGACCAGCACTGAATAAAAAGGGGAAAGGAGAAAACCAGCCAGCATCTAGCAACCTACCACTGGCATTCTCTCTACTGGCATATTCTCTCTCCCTCCCCCGCCCCCTCTCCCTCCTCTTTCCTCCCTCCCTCTCCTGGCTACCATGAAATTGTTATTACGGTATGCCATGTTTTTTCCAGAATGATGGGCTAAAAACTATGAACCAAATAATTCCTTCCTCCCTTAAGGTGCTTGCTCAGGTGACCAAAACCCAGAAACACAAATGGTGGCGTGCTACAAGGATGTGGTGGAAGTGTGAGCATGAGGGCAGAGCCTCAGACGGGCTGTAACCAGGGTCTACAAGGCCACAGGCTCCCCACCATCTCCACCTCCCAGTGGGGTCTCCTCCTTGGTTCTGCTCTTCACAGCACTCAGCAGATTATCCCCCACTCTGGCTCTTAAGTACTCACTCTGTAGGTTCAGAACATACCTTGACCAACCTGCTGGAAGAGAAAAATACATTTGGATCTGTTTGGAATCAACCCAATCCAAATGGGCTAGCCTGAGGAAAAGAGCATATGCGCTGGAGCAGGAAGAGTTATTTCCAGAAAGACAGGATGGACACACATCTGATGGGGTTGCTTGACTCCTGGTGTACTCCATTTTCAAATGCTGGTTGATGCATAAATCTTCTGAAGCTATCATGATGGATGGATGGATGGATGGATGGATGGATGGATGGATGGATAGAAGGATGAGATAGATGATAAAATTTAGAAGTGGTAGAAGGAAAAGTACTTTAGTCACATTTAAAAATGTGTGTGTAGAAAAGAGGTTGATTGTCAGGGACCCCCAACAGCCTCATGATGGGGGGGGATCTGTGGGCGAGGTGAGGAATGAAACTCAGGACAGTGCCATCTTTGTGGGCACTAGGTCAAGACCTCCAGGGACTGACTTCATGGTTTACTTTTCTTACACATTTAAACATAGTAGAACTTGTAGCTTGTGGCCTTTACAATAAGAATAACTTCTATTGACTGATAAACAGAGCTCAGGACTAGGACCTAAAGAAGGATCTATGATAAGCATGTAAGATTCTATTGGTGGAGGATGCAAAATACATGGGCCTCTGTCATAGGGATGTGTTCTGTGCACTGCAGGATGCTGGGGATTCAAGTGCACGTTGGCACCTACTAGAACAGCAAAGAACCACCAGGTTGATTGACCACTTTCACCCTGGCATTCCGGGTTAATAGGCATCATTCATTTCCTTCCATTGAAGAAAATAGGTCCGGTGATTGACAATCCTGGTTTCTCCAGTGCTTTCTTTAAGCTGAGCCTCCCACAGTTGATGTCTTCCTCTATTGCTCTCCACTTTATTTCTTAAGACAGGTTCATTCACTAACCCTGAGCTCACAAATTTGACTAGACTGGCTGGCCAGCAAGCCCCAGAGATCCTCCTGCCTCTGCCTTCCCAGCACTGGAATTTTAGGTACGCACCACCACTTCATTTGGCTTTTTACATCAGTACTGGGGATCCAGACTCAGGTCCTCATGCTTGCATGGCTGAGCCATTTTCTTTAGCCCCTAGCTACACCTTTTTTCAAATGTGATTGTGTGTGTGTGTGTGTGTGTGTGTGTGTGTGTGTGTGTGATGTGTATATGATTTATTTGTATTTCTTGTACACTGGTGTTTTGCCTGGATGCATATCTGCATGAGGGTGTAGAATACCTTGGACCACGAGCTACAGACAGTTGCGAGCTAGAAACTGAACCCAGGTCCTTTGGAAGAGCAGCCAGGGCTCCTACCTGCTGAGCCATCTCTCCAGCCCCCACATGTGATTTTCTTATTATCAGACTGACACAAAATAAAAGTAATGATTTTTGTCAAAACCAAAGTGAGACTACAAACACCATTAGATAACTCTGTGTGGGGCAGATATCACAAACAACACATTTTCACAGAAGCCCCTAAAGGGATGTATGGTCCCGGAGCCACTCAGCAGGAGAGGACAGCAGAGTAGCAAGGTCTCCAGTTTCTCAGCCTGGGTTCCAGAGGCAGCCAGACCCCACAGGAGTCGCCCTCGAGCAAGAAGAAGGAATCAAAGAGCTGAACCCAGAATCTGACCCCATGAAGCCCATTTCTGGGACAGATGTTCAGCTTCAAAGGGTTTGATGGCATCTCATCATTCACCATGCACTTCAGACCCCCATCTGTATCCTCTCTCCCCACACAAGCGTGATGACAACCCTGATGCACCGCTGTTTATCTGTCTAGGTGGTGCATCTCAATTTGTCTGAGCACAAGAATCCTCGGACACCCCACTACACACAGGGAACTGTTTGGGAAGCTCAGCAGGGAGGAAGGCAAGAGCATGATGTTAAGAACCTTCCCAGGTGACTTTTAGTCTCACTGGACTTTAAAGGCATTGAACCAGGGTAAAAAGTCTCCTGCCACAAACGGAAATTGTGATTCTATTATGCTAGGGACAGAATCTAGATGAGCTTTCTAAGAACGGCCGCTGCTTTTGCTGCTCAAAGAGAGAAGATATCGTTCTTCTGTACTGTCAAGCTTGCCGAGAAAACACCTTAGGGAGTAACTGGGGCTGATCAATAGAACAGTGTGTCTGGACTCCTATGGATGGGATGTTGCCCAGATTCCCAGGAACCTTCAATAGAATGGTACCTCCAAGCCTGTGGTTTGAGAACAAGATCTTAGTTAAAGGCAGGCAAGTCGATGTGGAGACAGCTGGTCAGGTTGCCTCCACATCAGAGGTGAATGCTGGTGCCCAGCTCATTTTCTTTGTAGTCTGTCCAAGACCCAAGCCTATGGGACAGCATTACCCACATTTAGGGTGGGTCTTTTCCCATCAATTAACCGAGGCTATAAATTCTCTCACAGAGTAAGACAGAGATCAAGGGAGAACTCTGAGGAAATTTGAGATAAGTCAGGGCTTAGCAGAGAGCTCTTCTAACTTCACACGAGGCCCCAGACACATTGAACTCAGCAGCCTATGGAGACCTGGGGACCAGAGTAATTTCAGTGTGACCCATGAGAGGAGCAAGGAGTTCTCTAGAGGCAGAAAATTCTGCTTTAGCCACAGCTTGCTTCTAATGACTGTGAGGCTTTGGCAAGCTCTCTGGGTCCATCTGTAAAATGGCAGGATAGGCACAGTTGGTCCTTGGGGAGTCTTCCAGTTCAGACTTTCTGTTGCTGCTAAGATGAGAAAGGATCAACCTGGCTGCTGTGTGTGTGTGTGTGTGTGTGTGTGTGTGTGTGTGTGTGTGTGTGT
>CABHPQ010145055.1:16778-31786 GCA_902168405.1 Peromyscus aztecus
CACCAACAACCTCACCAACAGCTTCAAATTTGCCTCAAAAGAGTCCTAAACACGGCACAGTAAAAGAGGGTTGTAGTAAGGAGGGCCTGCATCCCACAGGCACGGAAGAGTGAGTGTGGTTATGGCTCGATTAGCAGCAACCCAACAGCAAATTTATCACGGTTACAACCAACATCATAAAAGCAAACACTGGATGTTTCTATAATCACTGAGAACACTCAAGTTATGCTCCAAATCCTATAAAATGGGCATGAAGATACGGAACACTTTATTATATGAAAGGAGTCAGTGGCCTATAGGCAGTATATGGGCAGCAATAAAAAATACAACAAGGCCATAAATTTTAACTAAAACCAATATGCTAGCTTTAATGGACATGAATTAAATATTTAATTAATTCTGGTTTTCCCTGCTTGCCTAGAATTCAAAATGAATAAGGGGTGGGTGATATGGGTAGATCTGGTCTCTTATAAAACTTCCCAGGGACACATGAGGGCACTGAGAAGAACAGCAACCTCCAACTCACTGAAGAGTGGTTGTAAAATGTTTACCGCACAGGAGAGAACATTCTGGGGAAGGGCTGTTCCACACAGCGCTCCCGACGCCTCGAACACTGCTTGCTTCACACAAATGGAGGGAAGTCACCTGCCCCATTACCAGTAAGACTGACAGCGAGCAAGCTTCCTGCCAAGCCAAGGGAGGGAGGCAATTTTGTTAAGGGTTACAGCAGGAGCCTCAAGGGTACCCAGGCATCAGCATCAGCATCACGTGGTGCTGGCTACTATGTCAAAGCCCAAGGAGCTTCCCTGTCACCAGCCCCTTGGTAATTCTAGTGCACGCTGGAGTTGAGAACCCCTGACAGGGAGTGAGTTCTCACCTCACCCCCTCCTGGGCAGCCACCACCAGAGGCCACTGTCTCCACAATGACAACAACACCCTCTCTGCAACTACACTTTTTCAAAGCAATGCATTTGTTTCAATTCTGTTGCTTTTATAAAATACCCTGACAAAGGGAAAGTACGAACTGTAAAGTGTCCACACACACACTGTGGCGTACACATGCCCGCACACACACACACACACACACGAATGCAACGAATAAATGTAAAAAAATTGTAGGCAATTTCAGAGGACAAGACAGGTTTCCAAAGCCCTGGCCATCGGCTTAAGGAACCTGCTTTATCCCAGTGATTATCAACGTTAATGTGCAACAAGATTGCCTGGGAAGCCGGGCACAGTGGCCCATACCTGTAATGCCAGCACTTGGGATGCAGGGCTGGAAGAACCTGAGGTCTAGACCAGACAGTAAGGCATGTGTACTTCATTTTCTCAACTGAAATAAACCATCACCAGGAACTTGAGGAAATAAAGATGCCTCCTGAGATTCTGATTCATCCTGTGGAGGGCAGACCCAGGCCGTGTGGCTGCATGATATGCTTCCAGTCTGAAAATCAGGGCAGCTTGTCTCCTTGTGCCTGGCCTCCAGCCCCCTCCCCGGTTTCCTTCACTGCCTCTGGCAGAGGCAGCTCAGGCCCCCTCTTGCCTCCACAGGTCACTGGCCAGGCCTGAGCCGCCACTGCCTACCACGATGAATGTGGGTAGAGGGGGCATCTTGGTGTCTGCGCGGGGTCACCTCTCCTCAATGTCCATCTTCACAGATGTTCATAGCTGATCTCTAGACTGTGTCCTGGTCCTCTGAGAGGTGTCTGGAGCAGTCAAGCCCATCCTTCCCTCCTGGGAGCAACTGTCTGCCCCGTTAACCGCACTGCTCCTCACTCAGGCTCGGGTTAGTGATGGTAGGAACTACCGCGCTGTCCTATCTCAGAAACAACTACGATGAGCAAGGATCCCAAACAACCCACAGAAAGGTGTGCTTCAGCACAGAGCATTGGTATGCTGAGGAGACTCGTAGTGGCAGTGGTGGCTGCATCCCAGGAGGGTGCTTGGAGATTTTCAGAACCAGGAACTCTGTGATCAATACTAGGAGGCAGCATGGACGATGGCAATTGATTAAGTGAAGCGCTTAAATAGAACGATCACAGTCTCATTATCACTCACCGCTGACTCAAGGCATCCTCTAAAGTCAGAGGTGGGGGCCGGCTGGGCTTGATGGTTCAAGCCTGTAATCTCAGCACTCCAGAGGCTGAGGCAGGGGAATTGATGCAAGTTTAAGGTCAGCCTGGGGTACATAGTGGGTTCCAGACCAGCCCGAGCTTCAGAATGAAACTCTGTCTCAAAAAAAAGAGGGAAAAAAAAAAACCCAAACGAACAAACAAACAAAAAACAAGGAAAAACCCAGTGCCCTTCCTGCTCCTGGCTCTTCTTAGGCACAAAGCAGGCAGATGTAACTGGGAAAGGGAGCTGGAGAAGGAACAGCAGACTGGACCCATCCTTTGCTGGGCAGCTGACATTCTGACCAGTGTCCTTTTCTCCTTTTCTGCTACTTGCATCTTACTCTCCTCCAGAAACTACCCTCTCACTTCATGGTGTCTCGGGCAGGCTGTCAAGGGGTCCCTTTCTCACCTCTGCACCCCCCCACCTGCACCTCTGAACACTGGCATCCTCTGGCCCAGCTGGACATTCTCTGCTGGGAACTTAGAGCTACATGGTCTAAGTCACTCCATGCGTAGGTACCTGAATCAGAAGCCTGTAGTTTCAGCTGAAGGGCAGGTCTCCTGAACTTAGCCTGACCCCACAGTGTCCATCCTTTCCTACCAATTTCCAATAGACTCCTTGTTGTTAGAATTAGATAGAGTTGGTGTTTGTTGTTTCCAAATAACACGGGCCTCAGATCAATGTCACCCCAAAGGCTGCCACTAGGAAGATCTGAGGGATGATACTTGTGTCTTCCAACAAAGCTAAGCCCTTTGACCTCCAGCCCTTTCTCCCATTTGAAGGCTAAGCAGAGACACTATGCAAGTCACAGCAAACACTGAGTAGATACTAAGACTTAGGCACAGACGAGTTTCAGATGCACTGGGAGTGAGATTCAGGAGGTGTGTGAAGGGCAGGTCATTGCTGTGATCTCCAAAGTGGCAGTGGGGTCCTTGATGGTCTCTCAGCCACTTCTCATCTGTGAGTGTCGCATGATTTGCCTGCAGCTGCCGAGAGAATTTACTGAAAAATAGGTGGGCATTTTAAAGTAACAGAAGTTGGTTCTCGCTCCCTTCTTGATTCTGTAGTCCAGGGCCAAAGCCAAGGAAAAGATGCCACACAATCAGCACCATCACGATAGTCCCTCGGAGGCATCTCCAGGGACTAATCTAGTCTAAATCACCCCTCCTGGGTGCCAGGAAGCTTGTCTCCTAGGTGACTCCAGATCCTGAAGGTGACAGTCAACATGAGTCATCATGTCTTCTTTGGCTCTTCCAGCTTTTGAAGATTGTAGGAGTTTCCTGGCTTGTGGCAGCATTAATCCACTGTCTGGATTAATGGCCTTCTCTCTGTGTCTGTGTCTCAAACCTTTCTCTCTCTCTCTCTCTCTCTCTCTCTCCCAATCATGAGGTGTAGGACCCATTCCATAAGGAGAGAGACTCTTGCCAAGAGCCTAATCACATCTTCAAAAACCATTTTCCTAACTAAGGTCATTGTATTAGTGACTTTTCTGTTTCTGTGATAAAATAAGCACAACAAAAACAAGTTAGAGAAGAAAGCATTTATTTTGGCTGATGGCTATAGAGGTCTAGATGTCCATCAAGGTGGAGTAGGCCTGGCAGCAGAAACAGGGAGCTGGAAGATCACATTCCCATCCACACACAAAAAAGCAGAGTGTGAACCAGACGAGGGGTGAGACTATAGACTCTCTCAGCCTGCCTCCAGTGACCCACTTCCTCCAACAGGCTCCATGGCCTAGGGTCCCATAACTTCCTAAAACAGCACCATGGACTGGCAACCAACTGCTCAAATGCATGAGCCGGTGGGAGACATTTCTCATTCAAACTACAACAGTCACCTTGGAAGAGTCTAGGACATGAGACTTGGGACACTCCTGGAATCTGTCAACCCACTCAAGGAGAACTGGATAACCCAAATAACCCTAGATATAGTAAAGAAATTCAGTTAAAACTCTTCCACCAAAGAAAACCTCCAGCTCAGTGGGGGTAAAAAAATCAAATTTCCCTGGAAAATTCTACCAGACATTTAAGGAAGCAAGGACACTAGCCCTACATAGGAACAAACCAAGAGGAAGCATGGACTAGCTTCCAGGAAGATAAAACGGAAGTATTTTCTTCCATTGCAGTTAAGGGAGAGCTGAGGTAGAACTGAAAAACAAAGCAAGAATAAAAAGGAAACTTTGGAACAGAAGAATTCAGTCAACAAAATTTTAATCTCAGTGAGTACGTTCAAGAATACTATGGGAAGGACCCAAGAAAGAGCAAGGAATTACATAATCCTGACATAGAGACCCATAAAGAATGGCTGGAGCCTTCAGGAACTGTGGGTTTAACAAGATCTTGTATTTATCACCCACCCAACTGGACTCCTAGAGGCAGAGAAGAGAAGATAGGACTGAAAAAGTACCTGAAGGAATAATAGCAGAAAATTTCCCAGATTTTTCAAAATACATAAACCTACAAAGTCAAGAAGATGAATAAAACCAAACCAATCTGTATCAAGACATACCACAGTCAAACGTCTGAAAACTAAAGCAACTGTGAAAACAGCAAGAACAGATCACCTTCTGAAAGGTGACAATTAGAACACACAAGTCAGAAAGAGACACACTGCATCCTCAAGAAAGGAACTCTTTGCCTCGAATTCCATATTCAGAAAGTCTTGTATTCTTATTTATCTATGAGTATGTGTCTATGTGAACATAAGCCATGTGTGTACAAATGCCCTTGGAGGCCAGAAAAAGACACTGGACCTCACAGAGTTACTGACTGTCATGACCTGACAGGGTTGCTGGGAACCCAGCTTCAGTCCTCTGCAGGAGCAGTAAATGCTTACCTGCGGACACATCTCTGTAGCTCCCTACCTAGAAAGTCTTTAAAGACAAAGAGGACAATTGTCAGGAGAGATAGAGAGACAAAGACAGAGACAGAGAGACAGAGGGGGGGAGAGAGAGAGAGAGAGAGAGAAATAAAATGGCAGACTGGGTTACTGATATGCCAGTGATTTCACTAAATATAAATGTAAATGCCAATTAAGGTGCAGAGTACATTTAGAAACACAACCCAACTATAATCTGAGTACAAGAAACTCACTTCAAACACAACAATATAATCAGTTTAACAGGAAGGGATAAAAAGGGCACATTACGTAAACACTGATCAGAAGAAAATGAGGCTAGGTGTGGAGGTACACACCTGTAATCCCAGGACTCCAAAGACCGAGGCAGGAGGATTGTGTGTTCAGAGATCATGGGCTACACAATGAAATACTGTCTTAAATAAATAGAGAGAGGAAGAAAGGAGAAAAGAGAGAAGGAAACAGGTTTATCTACATTCAATCAGATATTTTACTTCAGAGCAAAGACAATGACCAGACAGAGATGGGCTTTAACAAGGTGAGTCTACCCAAAAGACACAGCAATCCTAATCTCGTGTGCACACACAAAGGAGTACAAAGTACGTGAAGACAAACTTGATGGACCTCAAAGAAAAAAACAGGTAAATCCACAAGTACAGTGGGAGACATTAGCATCACATCATATTGTAACAAGCAATAGGACAACCAGCCCAGACATCAGGGGATGCAGAAAATTCAAAACACTACTAAACACCGGGACCCAAATGACGTAGAAAACTCTACCTGCCCACACAGAACACACATTCTTCCCGGGAGTACCTAGAACATATGCTGCCATTTACCATGTCCTGACCATAAAACAAGCAGCAACAGATTTGTAAATCAGAGGGTATATTATCTGACCACAACAAAACCAAACGGAGATTAAATAAGAAAAAAATAACAGGATCAGCCAAACTCAGAAACAAAGCAACAGATTTCTAAATAATTCATGGCCCACAAAGGAAGTCTGAAACCTGAACTAAATGACAGTGAAAATACAACTCATCAAAACTAGTGGGATGGCTGGAGAGATGGTTTAGTGGTGAAAAGCACTTACTGCTCCCGCAGAGACCTGGGTTCAGTTCCCAGCCACCCACATGGTGGCTCACAACCATCTGTAACTCCAGTTCCAGGGAATCCAAGCTCTCTTTTGGTCCCCACGAGCACTGCATACACATGATGCAAGCAAAATATCCATGCACATAAATAAAAATAAATGAATATTTAAAAAGAGAAAGAAACACATTATTCATAGATGACAGTCTATGCAGAAAAATCCAGTGTTACTAGAAATTGAACAGTTTCATAGGACATAAGGTCAATATGTAAAAATTGATTGTTTTATATACTAGCAATGACTAATCAGAATTAAAGAACATTTATGTGCTACTTATAATAGTACCAAAATATGTAAGTATTTAAATATAAGTCTAATGAAATGTTAGGGCCTGTTGGCTATTTATGCTGAAAACTACAAATCACTAATTAAAGAAATCAGAGGAGACCAAAATAAATGGAGAACTCTGCGTCAGAAAGCCCAATTTTCTTGAAATGCCATCTCTCCTCGAGCTGATCTCCAAATCCAGTGCAATATCAATTAAAATCGCACTGGCCCCTTTATGGTAGAAAGTAATCAATGGATTCTAAAGTAGGTATGGAAATACAAAGGAACTACAACAAGCTGGGCAGTTTGGAAAGAGAACCACTTTGAAAGGCTCATGCCATGTGATATAAAATGCAGCATAAACTGTGATAATCAGCAGTGTGTCTTAGTGAAAAGCATAGGATGGTGCAGGTGATACATGGCAGTCCAGTGGGGAGGCATGGTCCTCACTTCTAAAGGAGAAAGTACCACCTCGTGCCTGGAACAGTGACTGATTGGGCCTTACCATTTTGTTGTGGCAAGTAGCCACCGAGACTCTAAAAGATTTTCCAAGAAGCTTCTTGGGTAATGAACATCTGTGGGAAGACGAAGGAGCAAAGATGAGGTGGAAGATGTGGAAGATACTGCACTGAATCAGAGCTCAGAGCCTGTTGACGGGTACATGGCTCAGAAAACTCCTCAATGGAAACTGAGTGATCACCTGATTAGGGGCGGGGGCAAGGGCAGGAAGTGCTACTTGAATGACAGAGAACAGAATCTGGAAAGCATGGCCCTTACCACTCATGACCCTACCAGTATATAGAGAGCGTTGGAAACTTGGGTTTGATTTTTTTTGTTAGAGTCCCCAAATTACTACACAAACAACAAATGCTCAATAAGTATCTGTTGAATGGACAAGTAAATGAATGACCTCACAGGCCGATGGGATTCATACTTTTGTACCGTGACAGGAGTACAATTCATGACTTGGGCGGCTCACACTGAGGCCAGGAGCTGGGTCTTTGCCTCCTTGTGTCCCTGTAGTGCCTAGAAAAGTGTTCTCTTTGCAAAGATGATGGATCTGTGCCCAGGAATTAGTACAGGACAACACCCTGTCTTGAATGAGACGCATTCAGCCATTAGCTTTGATTTACTGATGCTTGCCAAAGGCATAAGGCGTTGCACCAAGTTCCCATCAGTCCACCTCACCACAGTGACTGTAACTCAAAGAGCCCTGGTGGGCAGGAGCTATGCTCATTAATTGGTAATGAAGAGAGGAAATTACTTCCCCTCAGAAGCACATTGCTGCTGCTATGTTGGTGGAATTCCTTTCCCCACCTTGTTTACTAGCACTCAAGGCTAAAAAGAGGCACAGGTTATCTGCATTTCCTCTGGATGCTTCAGTCAACTCGTAGAGGTCAAGCTGTCCTAAGAAAAGTGGGTTTCGGGAAGTGGCTAGGAAATGAAGCTTTTCTGTTCTTTTCTGGGCAGGTTTCTTCTGTGAAAATGTTAACAGCCCTTCAGGTAATTAACTCTTCTTGGGCCACCAGGGTATCTGGGATAGTCAAGGACCTTAGTCCTTCAGTGTCAACTGTAGGTTATAAGGCCAGGACCAACCTTAAGGAGAAGGAAAACATTAAGAATGTGCTCTTGGTCTTTCTGCAAGAACTCGTGTTGAGGGATATTTGTACACTGTGTGAAAATGTATTGCTATGATTGGTGTAGTAAATAGCTGAATGGCCAATAGCTAGACGGGGGTATAGGCTGGACTTCAGGGCAGAGAGAGAACTCTGGGAAGAAGAAAGCCAGTGGTCAGACAGATATGAGGGAAGCAGCATGGGAGGTATGGAGAGATGAGGTAATGAGCCATGGGACAGCATGTAGATTAATAGAAATAGATTAAAGTTATAAGAGCTAGGTAGAAACAAGCCTAAGCTAAAGTCAATCTTTCATAATTAATAAGATATCTTCATGTTGTTATTGGGAGCTGGCAGTACAGAGAAAGCCTGCTACAAGATAGTGGACGTCAGTGATACCTGTTGGCCAACTATCTCTGAGAGATTTCAGATTTTATAGAGTCTGACATTTATAATGCCATTGATTCTTACGATGTTGAAGAAAGGTCAAATTTCCTATCCCAAAGGAAGACTCTGCCACAATCTATATGTTGACCCAACCACCTATTCTTGGCCCAGGAAATGGGAACCTACTGGGGACAGTAATGAGGAACACTCCTACACATGTTGCTTCACAACAGAGAGGACCCTTAAGCAGGCCTGTAGACCCACCCACTCCATCAGGAAGAAATTTGAGACTCTCAGATGCATTTGAGAATAATCCTGGATGTAGAAGGCTGAAATTTCCAGAGACTCACCATACATGAAAGAGTCCTATCATAATCAAGAGGGTTGGAGAGGACTAGGTTCACCAGGCAAGTTGGAGATGCCAAGGAGAATGGCATCTACAAGACTCTAGATTCTGTAAGAGCAAACTTTTTCTAAGACTGTGAGTGGAGAAGTTCTCCAGTGTCAACAGGTACTGGAATTAGAGGGGAGGGGAGGCTTGCTGTGTACCAGGTGCTGGGTCCCATCCCCAGAGTTTCTGATTCAATTAAGTGGGTCTAAGGTGGGGCTTGGTAATTGTCATTCCTAGGATGTTCTCAGGTGATGCTGATGTTGCTGGTCCAGGACCACTCTCAGAGAATGGTTGGACCAACACATGGTACCAGGAGTCCCCCCTGCCCTATCTGAACATGACATGTCCAGTGGGTTGATCTCTGGCTTCTGATGGGGCCTGTCTCCTATCCCTTCATCCTCTGACCTGAGGTCCATCTTAGTCTTGGTTACCCTTTGATGCCGATGGACCCACATCCCCTGACTCTCTGATGGGTGCCTTGGAACGACTCTTCTTCCTTGATATCTATTCTAGCAGGTCCTTCCTCAACCCCTTGGCAAACAAAGTCAGCAAAATTCCCACCAGCACACCTCCTATCTGCCCTCTGCTGGTTTCTGAGAGCAAGATATATGCTGATTACATGGAAGTAAACTCTTAGGAATCTGTCAGTCCTAATCTCCAATAATTGCTGGCCATGGTGGCACAGGCCCTGAATCCTAGCACTTGGGAGGCAGAGGCCGGTGGATGTCTGTGAATTTGAGGCAAGCCTGATCTACGTAGTGAGTCCCAGGACAGTCAGGGCTACATAGAGAGCCTGTCTCAAAAATACAAAAGAATAAGAATTAAAATTAAAAATTAAAGCAATCTTACATTATTGCTGGAAAGATAAGACCAGTTCTTTACAAAGATAATATAATTTGCTCTCGAAGGCTTAGGAATGACAAGCTCCAGTTCAGGAGAAAAGGAAACCGCAGCTATCTGTGCTCAAGTTAGATGTGGTGTTCCTCAGTCGACAGCTTTCTTCCTAAACTCTTCTTTTTCCCCAGCATTCCAGTCAGCTCCAGAGTGATTCACGAGTGGCTGACCAGGGCTCAGAGTGAGTACTGTAGCGTTTCAGGTGCCTCTGTTCTCAGTCAGTGATTTTCCCCAGAGAGGTTGTGATGAGGTAAAACCCTAAATGAGGGGAGCCATCACACAGTCATTGAAGTTCCCAGGCTAGCCCACTAAGGTCTGGTACTCTCACCTGCCAAGAGAGACTGGAAGCAGAAATCTAATTACTATTCTTGTTGCTATGAATGACCCAGGAAAACATTATAGAATAAGAAATGTCTTTTAATTTAACTTGTCTGGTGCCGTGTGAGGAAAAAGGGCCTCAATTCCTGGCGGGTAAAAAGGGCACTGAAGTCATGGTGAACTCGTGACGGGACCTCAGGGGCTTCTCGGCTCTGGCACTGTCTTCCTTCAGTCTCATTTTCCCTCAGAATGTATGGCTTTAATTTACCTGAACAGAAGCATGCCCGGGCATTGTGCTGTGCCTACTTTTAGCTGCTGAGACAGGGAATCAAAGCTTTGCAGGTGACCCTGGATCAGGGCACAGGAGTGGGGGATGTTTCTGAAGGAGCTGGAGAGGTCTTGGAGAGAGAGGGTCTGTGGGTAAGAGGGAGAGAAGGGAGATGGGTCTAGAGTGGTCTGGAGGGGAGGGAGAGGATGACAGGATGGCAGTGAGGGTGACTTCAGCCTTCCCCATGTGAGGAGTCAGACATGAGAAGCTGGGGGAGCGTGGTGAAGTGACGCCATGCTTCTTGCTACAGCGGCAGGAAAGGGGCTCTGGGGAAGAGATGAGCATCACATTGTTGGTAGCAAGTAAAACTGAAGATCTGAACATCTGTGGGAATCCCGGAAGTAGAGGCAGACATGCAGGTGGGAATCTGAATCCCGCCTTCAGCACTTCACTGCTTAGAAACTCCTAGCTGTTGCTCCACCCCAACCCCAGCCCAAGGTGTGAACGTGAGGAATTGGATCCCACTCCAGCCAGTGCTTAAAAAGTACCAGGTTCTTAAAATCTGAACCCACACCTCCTCAGAAAGTTGTCACACACACCACACCACACACACACACACACACATACACACACACACACACACACACACCTGCTGAGGAGGTCAGTTCCCACCTGGCTCCGGGGCTGGAAGCTCACAGCTCACAGCTCTCAGCCCAGGCTGTTTCTGTCCCTGTCCTGTGTCCTGGGTTCTAGTGTTCTCTCTCACCCTTCACTCTTGAGCCTTCCTATTCAGTATCTTTAACTTCAGCCCAGATCATATGTCTTCACTGTCCTCCTGGGGGAACCCTCCCCCTTTATAGCCCCAAAGCTGAAGCTGAATGACCCAGCCCCTCTGAGGTGTGCATTGGGTATGGTACAGGACAGCTGTGTGCAGAGATCTGCCCTGCTTAGGGAGCCATGACAGCTCCAGGCCCCTTGTTGTGGGATGGAGAAAGGGCAGATGATGGACTGAATACAAGGGGACCCAAGGCTAGAAAAGGATCCGTAATGACATGTTCCATCCAGAGCTGTAAGCACTGGAAAGTTCTGAACTCCAGCCTGGTAGATTTCCCTAAAGGTATGCATGTGCACATCAGGGTTGGAAGACAACGTTTTTATTTAGTAGTCAGTTAGAGTGATTTATAACTTGTAAACACTTAGGCATATGTATGGAATGAGGCCCCTCTGATTCTTACCCTGGCTCCCTGTGGATGTTGGGATAAGGCTGTTTAACTCCAAACTTTCCTTGGTGATAGAGAATTCTCATTAGTTTTCCCAAAGGAGGAGGTGTCACACAAACCTCTCCTGTCTTGCCTATGATTTCCTCTACTTGCTGCCTGCTTACCCCGTCTCTCTCCCTGGAAATCATCTCCTGGCCCATCACCCTCCCTGCTACATTTTCTTTCTTCACAGTATCAACCCAACCTCCTCCGAAAGGTCCCCCAGCTCCCACAGCCATGGCTGCTAAACGTCTCCCACTGAGGGAAGAGCCCATTTTCCTGGTTTGTGCTCCCTCATTCGTCCAGATTTCCATGACCACAGTCCACCTTCCTCACAGCTCTGTATGCCCTTGAGCCATGAGATCCTTGAGGGCACAGACAGCCTGCTTCAGCTCTGTGGCTTGGTTTTGTGTGTTTGTTTTCCAGCACCTTTTACTGTGGGAGCATTCACGTAAGGAGCTCTAATGCAAGAATCTGGGGCATAGTTAGAATCTGAGTTAAGCCGGGATAGGAAGAGCAGGAAAATTACGTCAAGGAGCTCTGAGCAGAGCTGGTAGGAAGGCAGAGGCAGGGCTGTCAGCCCTTTACACAGGTCAACCTCTGTGAGGTATAACGAAGTCAGGGACCACGGGGGGAAGGAAAGCAGCTTCCAGGCTGTTGCCAGAGCACTCTGGCGAGGCACTTGATGTCAGTGGGGCAGGGATGCCAAGGAGGGATCTGGGATGCAAAGGAGAGATAGACAGATGCTGGAGGAAGTGCCTTAGCTGGGTCAGATGACTTCCAGGAGCCACGCAGCAGCGCTGCGTCAGAGCTGGAACTAAAGTTCAGCCTCCAGCGCACGGAAGGCTTTTTTTTTTCCCTGATCACCCCACGTGTTAGTCACTTTCTCTTTGCTGTGACAAAGGCACTTCAGGAATGGTTTCTATTTATTCACAATTTGAGGATACAGCCCGTTATGGCAGGGCAGGAGCGGCAGGCAGCAGGGGCATGAAGTAGATGCTCAGGCTGCATTTGCCGTCTGGAAGCAGAGTGATTATGGCAATGCCTAGCTCACTTTCTTCTTTGGGTTCAGGGACACTGGGGACAGTGCCACCCATGGCTAGTGTAGGTCTGCCACCTCAACTAACCCAATGTAGAAATCCCTTTATAGACACGCCAGAGGTTAGTCTCCTCAGTGGTCCTGGCTCCTGTCAAGTTGACAGTCAGTACTAACCATCATATCCTACTTTTCACCTTCCCCACTCATGCGATCCTCCAAGGCGCAAGGCACTTTTGGGGTGACTCTCTCTCCCCTCACCCTCCCAGCCCTGTGTTTCTACTTCCATTCACTGCTGGCTACCCTCCGTGGATGACAGCTGTGCGGCTTTGACCGTGTTGTAGAACCTCTCTCTGCCCCATCTTAGTATCTGTTATTAAAATTGTGAGACTATGAGGCACGGAGGTTTTTGAGAGGATTGAATGAGATGGAACTCGGCAACTGTCCCCAGCCTTCCTGTCGTTACAGTGATCCTGGCAGGGGCCTCTCCTGGCTGCTTGGTTGTATGCATCCCCTCCTACGACTCTGCAAACTCACTAAGGGGAGGACAGGACCACAGGTGGCTTGTCTGTGTCTTTCTGGGACCAGTCTGGGGACCTGTGACCGCTAGGCCCATATAGTCCATCTGTGAGTAATGACTGAGTACCCGCTGTGTGCCAGGCCTTGTAAAAGACTCCGGGTTAGGATAAACAAGAAGGTCAAAGAGCGGCAAGGCAGACACAGACTTCCCCCGAGAAGAGGATGGTAGAGCGTCAGACACTGGGCTGAGGTCCTGTGAGTCCAGCCAGGCTGGAAGGAGGAAGCTGCAGGCCCCGTTAAATTTCAGCATTTCAATCTAATCACAGCCAGTGGAGATGAACTGAGTTCTCCCTTTTGACCCCTCACAAAATGGCACTTAAGAATGAGGGTATGAAGCCAGGCAGTGGGGGCACATGCCTTTAATCCCAGGCAGAGGCAGGTGGATCTCTGAGTTTAAGGCCAGTCTGATCTACAGAATGAGTACCAGTACAGCCAGGGCTACACAGAGAAGCCCTGTCTCAGAAAGAAAAAAAGAAAAAAGAATTAGGGTATGGTTCCTTCGGAAAATCCCACTACAATTAAGCCCAAACCCATACCCTCACTTCTCAAGGAAGACCCTCATCCACCGCCCATTACGCCTCTGCCCCGTCTTACAAGGTAAGGACTTCCGGACAACACCAATTCATTCATTGGGCTCCAAGGTATTTTTAGCTCTGGGCAGCCAGGCCTGGTGGGTGACTGGCAGCAGGCGGAGCCCTCCGTGTTGCTCCTGGCTCAGCATTAGAGGTGGCTGGGCAGAGGGCGGAGGCCGCGCATACCTGGTATCCTGGTCCACAGCCGCTTCATTGTCCCTGGGGGAGGAGCCAGGTTGCTGCCTCTGCCACTGACCCGAGGCTGGGAGCATTCTTTCCTGTTGATTCATCCCAGGGAATGTTTTGGGCCCAGGTCGGGTGGGGCAGGGCCACTGGGGGGACATCTTAGACATGAGCAGCCAGGGGTGGACCCAGGTCTCTGGCAACAGGGTGAGGGTGACCTGGCCGACATGTGCCATCCTGGCCCTCATGACCTTTTGCCTTGAGGCCACGTTTATTTGCACATCCCTCCCTCTCCAGACTGGGACAGGCCCCTGCCAGTGTCTAGCACTCGGGCCCCCTTTCTAGCACATAGGAGAAAATCAACAGAGGGTCCCGAATGAAGAAACCCTTACAGGGGGACGCCTGGGCAAGACAGGAGGTGGGAGACAAGCCACTCGCTGCTCTGGGACTGGACGAGGAGCTGAAAATGTCTGTCCATTTCACAAGTGGGATCCTGAAGGAGTTGACCGTGACTGGGAAGTCTGAGGCCTGGAGCCTGGGAGCTACTTGAGCCAGGGACCCCCTTTCTCAGGCCTTCCTTCATTTGTGTTCCACAGACTCTCACTCCTCACTATCCGTCATCGCTCCTCCATCCCTCACCCCCTAAAGCCTAACAAGGGCCAAGTCTTAAGTTCTCCCCGGTGCGGTTTATGACTCTGGGAAGCAAGTCCTGTCTCCTGGGACAGAACTGCACAATGAGCAGAGTACAGCTTTGCTCTCAGGCTGCATTCATTAACCCTTGGGGACCAGGTCACAGAGAGGCTACCCCCTGTTACTGAAGCAGCAATACCCTACCACTGAGCAGGGCCCTCATCCCAAAAGGGCGCCTGCATTGTCTAGCATAAGCAGCCCTTGGAATCCAGGATCCAGACCTAAGACTGCAGGGAGCTCTGTGCCACGAGGTCAGTGGGACACAGCCTTGATCTCCCGTTAGACAGAGGAGGAAACCGCGCGTGCATCGGGACCTGATCATCGCCCCCACAGCGCCTCTCCCGGGACTCCATCAGCCCCTGCGCTCCCCGCAGCGCCCGGGACTTCCCGGCTTGGCTCTGTCCCGAGCTGCGCGCCA
>CABHPQ010145056.1:4959-18850 GCA_902168405.1 Peromyscus aztecus
CTCCTGTGTGTAAGGGGTGGGGAGAGAGGCTCTCCTGTGTGTAAGGGTTGGGGAGAGAGGCTCTCCTGTGTGTAAGAGATGGGGAGAGGAACTCTCCTGTGTGTAAGGGATTGGAGAGGGGCTCTCCTGTGTGTAAGGGATGGGAGAGGGGCTCTCCTGTGTGTAAGGGGTGGGGAGAGGGGCTCTCCTGTGTGCAAGGGATGGGGACAGGGGCTCTCCTGCAAGCAGCTTAAAGACATTTGGAATCGTGTCTTGTTCTTAGTGTCCAAGATTTTGATAAGAAGCTTATAGAGTCTTATGCTTACCTATTACTTTCTTGTAAAAATCTTCTTTAATTTTTTTAAAATAATTGTTTAAATTTTTGAAAGTATAATTGCATCATTTCCCCGTTCTCTTTCCTTGCTCTCTTTTCAAATTTATGAGTTGAAGCCTTCTGGGCTTTCCCCCTGTCCATTTCGGCATGGCTGCTAGACATTTAAAATTTTGATAGATTTTTGATACCAAATTTCAAATTGTAAAGATGACAAACAGAGAAAGAACGTGGAAACCCTTAAGGATACAGCAAGTAGCATTCTAAAGTCAATTAAACTCAGCACTCTGCGGCTGCAGGTTGCTCAGGACCAGAGTAATGCAAAGCAGCACATGGTGGAATTGTCAGTGCTATTAATCCTATAGATGCAAAGAACGAACCTAGTCCCTGGAAACCTGGGGTTAGCACAATACCTTCCCAGACTCTTACCTTTAGAACCTGCTTAGTCATATGAGTCAGAGCAGCATCCATCTTCCCTACTTGTTGGAGCTGCGTTAGTTCCCTTGGGACTTCACCAGACTCCAGCATCAAGTAGTGCAGGCACAGGAAAGTCACCACCTTGCAGCAGCCTAACTCCTCTCAGCCATGTCACCTTGTGTCCAAAGACAGTCCCAGAGCTCTCTTACTCTAGCAGTAAAGATACATTCTCTGATGCTGGTGAATTCCACCAAAGTGGCTCATCCTCAAAGTGCTTAATAGCTTCTTCTGGATCTGCCTTCATCTTCACATATAGCAGTTCAGGAAATAGCCTTACAGCACCCAGACAACTCAGAATCACTGAATTCCTCCATGTCCAAAAGAACAAATGATGATTTTTTTTTTATTCACATGACAACAGAAATGAAAACGGGTAAGTGGGGCCAGTGGGGGAACACAAGGACTTTATCATGCACAAGCTCGGCTCTGAATGGACCTTAGGAAGATAGTTCTTCCAACACTTAGTCTTTAAAGAAAATATCTTTTAGGAATGTATGCAGATGTTTTGCACATCCAGGTCTTGAGGATCCCAGGGATTTAGTGGTTCAGGTTGTGAAATGGTAGGGAGGGAGAATGCTCAGGAGGAAAAGGGGTGGGTGGCCCAAAGTCATTCAATTCTATTTTGCGTGAGATCTTTCCATGTTACTGGAAGTTGCTCAAGGATACTAAAGAAAACAGAGTAGCTACAAAAGGGACAGTTTCCTGGGTTTCTTAGAACAGTGTAACATTTGTAAATGAGAGAGTCCCCATCATCTGTCACCCCAGTCTTTTATGTTTAGTGTTTCAACAGGAATATACAATTCAATGCTCAGATCTGGACTAAATCAGCCCTGTGTCTCATGTCTAGACTATTGGTGAACACTACATTCTCACATTCCTTGATGGCTATGGAAAGTCTATCCTGACCGTGCCCTGAGAGAAATTAGAGGAGAATGCAATGTTAATTGCCCCTAAACAGGTTATAGTGTAAACATCATCTTCCACACTAAACCTTTCTATGGAGGCAAGAAGCATGAATTACTAAAGAGATTATTTTCTCCAAGTGACGTGACGTCTTTTTGATCAATTGAAGTACAATAGAAGGGCACCACATATCCGATGTGTACACATCAAGAAGTGCCTGTCATCAAGACGAAAGTGAGACAGTTGGAGTCAGGATGGTTAGGAGTCCTACTGCTTTTGTCAATTTAAAAATCAAAACCACTTATGCAGCTACTGGAGCAAAATACAAACTTGAAGAAAAACGAAGTCCAGAAACCCATGAAAGGAAGGATAGGGGAATTCAGCGAAAGATGGGGCTTTTCCATGAAGATGAAGAATGCTGGGTTTGTGATGAACCATTACAGGAACATCTTTGTGTGGTGAAGGCTTAGGCTGGCAGCTCAGTTCATATGGGGGACCCACCCTCTCTTTTCCCCCCAGGGTTCTCTTGAGTAGGGAGAAGTGAGAAATATTTAGATAGAAATATAGGGGAAAGAGACAGATAGAAACACAGGATGGCCTCGGGAGGGCCTGGGTCAAAACCCACCAGCCCCTTCTGTCTCTTCTAAAGGGATATTTATAGAAATTCCAAGGGGTGGAGCAAAAGAACTCCCCACCCCCAGCACAGCGAAGTGCAGACGCTTCCAAACACCTGGTAACCATGTACATGGTCAATCCATCTCCTTATGCAGTCCTTCTGGGTAAAGCAAGCTCAGCTCTCACTAGGAAACCTTTGTGAACTCCCGTAAGTTCACACCTGGTGATCAGGCCAATAGGCATAATTAAGCAACAACTAATCGTCCTTCATGATAGCCTATCACTCCCTTCCTCCCTTCTTATTGTAGTGCTTGCTATCTCTGGGATACTGAACGTTGTGACCCAGATGAACAATCAAAGTGGAGGATGCTCCCCCCCACCGCCTTCTCCTCTGTGGCAGTTACAATTTTGACTTTGGTCCTAAGAAAAAATTCAGATTTTTAAACAAGCAACACCTTCCTTTTCCAAATTTCATACTTTGACAAACAGTTGTAAAGACAAGTCTCAGCATTCAGTACTCTATTTCTGCTGTACAAGCATAAAACCTTCATTTCCTACTCACATATCTTTGATTCTAAATACACACACACACACACACACACACACACACGTACACACTAACACATCTGATGACAAAATTTTCAGAAGTACTTCCACGTGTAAATATTGTTTCCTCAGACTTTTAGGAAATTAGTGCCATGTATTAAAATCAAGTGTTAGGAAACTTCATGGAATCACCTATAACTTTATTTTGGAATTGAACTATTATTAGATAGTATCTAAACCTGTACTATAGTTTAATTATATGCAAAGCATCTTAAGGCTTAATAAAGCTATTTCCCAACCTTAAAAAACAAAAAAACAAGACAGCAAGAAAGAAAACAAAACAAAAACAGATTGGATGATCTGTCTTTTATTGGAGACTTATGGCACCGAGTGTGTCAGTCTGTTATTTTCATTTTTATGAATTTATTATAAGGAATTTTTCAATAGCCCCCTCTCCATCTTGTCATGCCTCGGTGTAAGCTGACCATACAACCTAACTTGTTGCCTTTTATTTTCTCACTTTTTTTGACCATTGGGATGTAGGTAAAGTTATCTCCTCTTTTGGAGTACCCGTTTTCCATCAGAATGGCAGTGTATTAGGAACAGACTGTAGCTGGAACTCAATAGAGCAGTTTTTGTTTATTTTGTTGTTATGCCACATATCTAACTTGGACTGTCTTGGAGGAACTTACAGCCATCTCAGGCTTGTTACTAGGGCCACAGACTGTAATCCGAAAGGCTTTATGGAAGATCTAAATGGTGAGCAGGAATTCTAGAACCAGCTATAGTGCAATAATCTAGTGTTTAAACATAGCTGCATAATTTATGTTCACACGTCTATTAATACTTTTCGAACCTTGAATAATTTGGTGGATCACTCTCTAAACTCTTCTACTACATCCCGTGGTACATTTTTCTCCAGGAGCTGTGATAGATACTCAAGGGGTGATAAAGGGGGCAAAGTGTCTGATTTCAGCCCATTTATAGTTTCTAGAACATTTAGTGCAATAGTACAAATCATAGCATGTTAAACACCACAGATGATGTGTAAAGCTTTAAGCTGGAGAAAGGCTGATTTATCACAGCGACAGTGTTTTTCTTACTGATTCCTTCATCAGAATGTTGTTTTTGAAAGTCCATCATGCTCTGTTAGATGAGAGCTCTGAATTATGTAAGCATCAACATTTTATAGCTTGAAATATTCCCAGCACACTCACTCTGTAGATGATGGCAAGAGCCTAATAAACTATCTGTGATGTTGGTGCTGCTCTTTGGTGTAAAAGAAGAGGAAGCTGACACCAAATAATCACTATGGTTACCTATGCTTGCAGAATTAAAAAGCAGTTAAGCTGCGACTGAAAGTGGAATTCGCCTACACCTGTGCTGTTGACCACTGAGCTACCATGCAGGTTTTGATAATTGAAGAACTGGCTTTGAGTTATACTCACTTTTCCTGTGTGGGATTCAGATTTCTCATTTATCCTTCAAATTCAGAAATTTTAGAACTTTTTCACGATAAAATTTCACATTTTACCCTTGTTCAAAAAGCTGAAACCCAGAGGCCAGAGTAAGGAGAACATATGTTTTGAAGAAAAGCCTTTCCTTCCCTTTGTTTTTAATATTATTTGTTTATTTCACTCCCTAGGTCTCTACAGAAGAAGGCATGAATCTTGCTCGAGAATACAGCTGTGCCTTCTTTGAGACCTCTGCAGCCCTCCGATTTGGTATTGATGATGCTTTTCAAGGCTTAGTGAGAGAAATTCGCAGGAAGGAATCCATGCTGTCCTCAACGGAAAAGAAATTAAAGAGGAAGGACAGCCTGTGGAAGAAGATAAAAGGCTCGCTGAAGAAGAAGAGAGAAAACATGACATGATACTTTGCTTCTGTGTCCTTCCCATCTCTCTTTCTAGATTTTATCAACCAGACAATTGTCCCTCTCCTTCCCTTACCCCCTCCTCTCAATAGCTACCTGCAGGCAAAAATTAGACTTCTATAACTGTGGGTCTTGAGATAGTTTTATTTAGCCTTTAACAGCTGGATAGATTTTGTCAATCAGCTGGATAATGCTATTTAGATTTTACAATGTATTACCAAATAAAATTAACATTCCAATTGCCTCATTTTCCTGTAAAGAGTAGCTTCATTTCGTATGCTGTCTGGTTATAAAGAAAATATGCAAACTTGTAGCTGGGATGATAAAAGGCTTAGGGGATCTGCTGTTGCCTGATAACTCTGGTTGTTTGAGTTTCACAAATCTGTAAATAATGAAGAGGCTGAAACAGTTCAAAGCAAAAGATTAAGTCCTGGTCTTCTCTTAAGTGGAAGAGTCTTGGTATTTCTTCTTGAGTCCTCTATAGATGAGCATTAGAAAAATTGCTGATAATACAAACTGAAGGGTCATTAAAGGATGGAAATCACATGTCCCTATATTCACAGTGCTCAGCCTGCCATACACTTTTAAAGAATTATCACAGTGAATTTACTTTGATGAAAGAATGTGGTTTCTGTTGTGGGAAGGCAGCAACACTATGAACTTGGTGATACATATGCCCAAGAAAGGACCCTTCAACTCTCTCAATGAATTCCTCTTAGGATTGCTACACCTGCATAGTAGCCATCTGTCTGCAGGGATGTAGCCTCTGCAAACCGAATGTTCTATTCATATTATTAAATTCCTGTCTCACTTTCCAAGAAATAGTTCAAGAAGCTGTCATCAGAAGTATTGCTGTTATTTGTCTTACAATGGTTCATTGTGTAAAATAAAATCTCCCATTCACCCATTTTCCCCGTGTGTAAATTAGTTTGTTTAAACCCAAGCTCAGAAAGCAACCACTGGAAAGAATGATAATGGACAAGTGTTAAGAGAGAAAACTGAAAAGCTAAGCCTAAAATGGAATCTGTCAAAGCAATTTTCATGGATTGAGGGCAGTTTTATCATAAATTAGGGAACAGCAGGGTTGAGGGACAAGTATCTCACTCACTCTCTTTCTCTTCTTTGGCTCACAATGCTCCTGGAACTGGCTAAGTGCTGAGATTGGAGAAATGAATCATTCAGACATGGACCCTGACTTCCTGTAGCTTAGCATTTACCTGGCAGATTCACTCCACTGAAATAATACTTGAATCATAAATTCTTGTAAAGGAAAAAGACACATTCCTTGTATATAGATACAAGGGAAATATAGGTTGTCAATTCCTAGCTGTTGAAATAAAACTCAGCTTTTCAGAATATTTTATTTTGGGGTCATTTTATAACTTAGACTAGGATTCTTTTCTTGGGATCAAGAAGTTGATGTTATTGATCTTTTGTTGTTATAACTGGAAATATATCCCTTTGAGTTTTTCTCAAGCCACATCGTTTATAGTTTTCTTCATCCTGAAATTGTAGTAAAATCAAATACACTACACATTTCTCTTCTAAGGCATACATCATTAAAAAGATATGTCAAAAAATGAAAGAAAATACAAAAATTAGATTGCATAAAGACTGTAAGTCATTATAAATTTAAATTTATATTTAGTTGACACATAAAAATTATACATGTTAATAAAGTCCAGTGTGATGATAGCTTCTGATAGTTCAGATCTGTCTTTGCTTTCTCCTCTTTTGGTTTCAAATGGCTAATCTTTTTCTTTTATTCTGTTAAATTGTCTCATTCACCTCCAGCACATCCTTTGTGTCCTGAGCCTGAGCCTTAAGCCCCTCTATCTATCTCCTATTTGCAAGGAAATGCAATTTAGGAAATAATTGGCACTATTTTCTCCATGACCAGTCTGTCTATTTGTAAATCCAGTGATTTCCTTGTCCATGTGTTACACATGACACATTTTCTATACAACCAAGTGCTTAGGAGTTTTATTTTTCCTTTGATTTTTAAATACTCTGCCATTGACTCTAAAGGTCTTATTTTATGATGCTTTCACTCCTTTTTCTTCACTATAACTCTTGCATAAATGATTTGTGTCACTTGAAGTATTTGTATATAATTAATAATTTCTGCTAAATTATTTTAATCATTTAAAAATTCTCCATAGAAGTTCAGTTAGAGAATAGTTTTATTCTATAGCTACTTTGATATAACAAGAAGGAAGTAGCCAAAATTTCAGTCTCAGGTTAAAAGCATTCAAGACAGTTATTACCAGCAAGGGCAGAATTGTGCTTCAAGTACAACTTTCGCTCAGTTTTCCCTTTATAAACCTGGAAACCAGAAGGAAACATTTCATGAGCCTAGGTATTTCTACTCAAGGGCTATTGAATCATTCTAGCTGGTGTAAGGTTGAAATATTAGGATTTCTGTCTCTGACCATAGTCTTATAACTTTGTAACAATACCTGGGTCATCTCGTGAAATCCCTAAGGATGAGAAATCCACAATGTGACACTCAACTTCTAGTGTTTCTGGCATTTTCTAGCCTGGGACTCCAAACTTTACCAGACTTTTCCCATTATACAATCCGAAAACTTCTTTAGGTATATAGGTATAATAGCAGCCTCACTTTTCACTATCTATTTTCTCTATATCAGGGTTTCTAGAAAAGTACAATGTAGAAAAGTAACCTCTATACAAGATTTCTATGAATAGACATATGCAGACTGGAGATCCAGAAAGTCATTAACACCTTAGTTTGAAAAGATAGAATCTTTGGAAAGAGAAAGAGACCAATCATGTAGTCTCCACCTGAGGAGACTACCCTCTCGGAGAAGGCTATGGTCACAAGCCCTAGTTTATGAGATGGTGCAACCCCCATTGATGAAGGTCTTTACAATTAAGCTCCTGACTTTCTTAGTCTTTCATTACTATAACAGGTTATTTGTGATAATTTGCAAAAAGAAGAGTCTCACTTCAGCATATATTTCAGATGTTCAAATGCATAATTGGTTGGTTCTGAGGCTTTTGGATCTATCACAACAGCATATAGTGGAAGAAGCCACTCACCTCATGGGCTGGGTGTAAAAGAGGAAGATGAAGGAGATGGGATCCATCATCTCCATGAAGAGCACACACCAGGCCCTACCTGTTAAAGGATCTATCACTTTCCAACAAATCTAAAGGGTTTGAATCAAGCTTTCAACAAACAGACCTTTGGTATGTTTACCTAAACCATAGCACTAATCCACTTGCCAGTCTTCTCTGAAAACGCACTGTGGAAATGTTCAGAAGGATGCTTTACTCACTGTCCACTCAGTCAGTCCAGACAAGATGACCTTCAGAACCTGTCATCACAATTAGGCCTATTGTCTGGCTTAATGGCTACTTTAAAAAATGTACAGAGGAACCTGAAGTAGGAAGGACAAAGAAAGTATAAACTTTGAAGGTGAAGAGGGGTAGAAAAATATCTATAAGGAATAAATGGAATGTAAGCATCAAAGCTGGAGATAGCAAGAAGGAAACACATAATTTATTTCTCTGTTCTGCCCCCAACCACCCTTTTCCTTCAGTCAGGCTTCTCTCCAGTTCATAACCTGGAATAAATATTCCCCTTCAAGACAACTGATTCCAGTTGTTCATTTTTATAGAAAAAAAGTTTTTAAATCAAATCCTTACAAGAGCTTTTAAAAGTTCTTCCAAAGAGTGTAAATGATGCTGTCAGTGTGTTTTTTCCCATTTACTTTAGAAATATTTCATAGCAAATTAATCATTAAATTAATTAATTCATTAAACAGAATGATGAATTAAACAAATATAGTGTGGTGAAAGACTGCAATAAGAAAGTCCTGCTCTATAGATGAGGAAACATGTCTAGAGGAAAGACAACCTCCACACATGATAGACCAGACAGACCTTCTGTCCTGCTTTCTGGTTGTCCTTGCCCTACCCTACACTCCTTAGGAGCTTAGCAGGCCAGCAGCCAATTTCAACAGTGACTTTGGAGCCGTCCTCATTTTATTTTTACTTGTCCCTCAAATACAAGGCAGAAAGGGAGATGATATGATGATGCCAGTTTTATTAGATGAAAAATTCTAACCCCAACTTTGGCTAGAAGGACTTTAGGTTATTGTTACATCACCCAGTTTTAGTAAAAATGTGCTTGAAGAACAGAGAAGTTTTCTGTCACACCTAACATGCCACTGAGGATCACAATAAAGATTTATTCTCTGGATCAACTATGTTGAAATTGGGGTATTTTATAGCTTTCTCTGGAGATATAGTTTAAACCAGCTAATAAATAAATTTAAAAATATCTTTTTTTGAATAGACCCATAGTGACTCTTTAAAGTACATGAAATATAATTCTTGCTTACTCTTCTTTTTAGGTTAGGCAGACAGGATGTTAAAAACATTGCATGATAGGCTACTTACTCCATGGTTAGTGAGTATAAGCATGGGTGGCATAATCTGCTAAAATGTTTAAATGTATTGTTGGTAGGAAGCACTGGACTCATAGAAATTATACTGTATAGTCATGTGTAGAAGAGGAAAGGGAATTATAAAAAGATATTCAGTGGAATATTATTGTGAAACATGCAGTAAAACAGGAGAACTATGAGCTAAGATTCAGCATCTTCAGCTGGTGGCACAGATGAAGCATGGATGGTATAACTTGGGGTCACTCACTATCTTCATCTTTTTAAACACCAAGAAACTCCTGTATAAAATGGGGTCAGGGACAGGGCATTCTCTGAAGAGTTTGGGTTGGCCTTTGGCATGCATTGTGCATTTTATTTCATTGTACATATTCTGATATTATTGTAGGTAAGTAAAAAAAGTCATCGTTAATTGTAGGTTAATAATACAAGTCAGTTCGTCCTTTCAACTCTCTCTGGAAGAAAATAATGCTATAGCAGTATGCACATGGATGCAAAAGTCAGACTAAAATGATAAATGACCCTCAAATTCACAAGCAGCTAATTCATTCAGATAATTCAATGTTCATTTATTCATGTACTTATCAACTTACTCAATATTTCTGAACTCCTGCTGTGTGTATGATATTATTTAATAATAATATTATTATTTATTAATTGATCAATATTAATTAATACGATAAATGAAACAAATTGTTGTGTGCTTATGCAAATATTTTCTGATCAGTAACTATTTTAAGACCTGAACTAAGCTCTAGGGGACTCAATTGTCCCCAAAGAGCTTAGTTTTGGAACAAAGCTCCTGGAGGTTACAGATGATTCACTGAGAAAGAAAACTTTAAAGTGGAGTCATCATGTTCAGATTTGCACCATATCCTATGGTGTTAAGGAGAGTTATAGGATGCCAATATTGTCAATGTTAGAGAACTCAGAGGTGTCTATATTGTTTATATTAGGAAAACTCAGATGAGGAGGCCACTGTAATTTCCTGAATAATGAGGGTTGAAGTGATGTCAGAAGGTGGAACACCCCTTACTTACCAAGAGGAGAGAGGAAAGGTTCAGATGGTTCCTCAGAAATGACATTCTGGCCATTAGCCCTGTGGTAGGCATATGCATGGCAAACTGGGGGCATAGTTAATAAATGGATCTGTGACATATTGAAACAGAAGATGACATTAGACTAAGGCCTGTGTGTCCATTGAAGTTGAAGGTAGATTCTGGTCTCACGAGAGAAGTAAGAGGCTATAGAAGGGCTCAGTGGAGGAGTGAAGTAACACACATGCGCCTTATGAAATGCTAGTTCTGGGTGGAAAGAACAGAGAACAGACTAAAGTACCGTGGTTGTGTTGTAGTTTCTTATTTATCATTTAAGAAATTTGCAATTACTCAGAGCCAAATAAACATTTTAAAGAATTGTTTTTTCTGAAGAAAAGTTTCACTATAGTTTCCACAGTGATATTCACAACATTTTTGTCTCCTCTTTACAAGAATTTCATGAGGCCCTCCTTTGAGCATATCAAATCTGTTGTTCAGAACAAGAATTTCACCAGAATTCACTGATCTGTGTCCAGGAAACCGAGGCTGTTGACTGCCTCAGTGTGGTTGCTTCTTCCTATTTTATTCCTAGGGTGCAGATCTACAATGTTAAGGCTATCGGGCCTCCATGGCAATGTCCTGTGTGCTGACTTTCCCATGGTACTGTCCAGGGCACAGACACTTTCACCTGTGCTGTTGAAGATGCTGACTCTTTTCCAAGTGCTACCCAGTGTGTCAAACTTTCCACAATGCTCTGCAGAGTGTTTATCTTCATTATGTTTCCATTGCTGTGGTAAAAATACTGTCACCCAAAGCACCTTGAGTAGAACAGTGTTTATTTCATCTTACACATCCATCATTTAGGAAAATCAGGACTGGAACTCAAGCAGGACAGAAACATGATGGCAAGAACTGAAAGAAGTAATGGAGATATGCTTACTTTTCGCCATGGTCTTCTCAGTCTGCCGTCTTATGAACTCTAGGACCACTCACCAGGAGTGGCAAAGCCCACACAATCTGGGTGTTCCCATATCAATTATCAATCAAGAAAGTGTTCCCATGGGATTATCTGAAGGCCAGTCTCTTGGAAGCAGTTTCTCAATTGCGGTTCTTTCTTCTTAAGTAAATCCAACTGTGTCAAATTGACAAACAAGCAAACAAATAAACAAAAAACCCCAAACAAGCATGTGGTGATATACTGTGCACCCTAATAAACTTATCTGGGCATCAGAGGACAGAGCCAGCCACTAGATTAGACACAGAGGACAGACAGTGGTGGCACACACCCTTAATTCTATCACTTGGGAGGCAGAGATCAGTCTGGATCTCTGAGTTCAAGGCCACGCTGGGAACAGAGACAGGCAGTGGTGGCACATGCCTTTAATCCCAGGACTTAAGAGCTCATGCCTTTGCTTGGAAAGCACACATGTCTTTAATCCCAGGAAGTGACATGGCTGGGTGGAGCATGGTATATAAGGCATGAGGAAATAGGAACTAAGCAGCAGTTCAACTGAGACCCTTGAGGGTGAGAACTCAGAGGTTTTCAGTCTGAGGATTCATGGAAACAGTATCGGCTAAGGAGTTGGCAAGGTGAGGTTGACTGTGGATTGTTCTATTTCTCTTATCTTTCAGCTTTCACCCCAATATCTGGGTCTGTTTTTTTTTCTTTTTGTAATAATACCATCTAAGATTTGTGTTACACAAGCAGACACACCAAACTAGCCACTACACTGTCAAATCTTCCACAGTGCTGTCTAGGGTACTATCATTAGAAAGTTAATTTTCTACCTGTCATAAAACGTCAGTTTTAATGAGACACCTTAACTCTCCAGAATGAATTCTTGGTGACTGGGAACACACAGTAGGAACTGATATAGATGAGACAGTTCTTTCCTGTTATCTATTGTTCAATGCTATGATACGTTGGGATTGGGGAATTACTTGTAGAAAAGAGCGAAAGTGTAGTTGGCAGTTTTCCTGTGTTCCACCCAGTCTGCAGCTGCTCAGACCCACATAAATACACAGAGAGGCTTATATTAATTAAAACTGCTTGGCCATTAGCTCAGGCTTATTACCGACTAGCTCTTACACTTAAACTCAGCCCATTTCTGTTCATCTGTATGTCACCACATGTTCTGTGGCTTTACCTATATGGCATTACATACTGCTCCCTGGATGGCGGGCTGGTGTCTCCTCACTCAGCCTTCCTCTTCCCAGAATTCTCTTTGTCTGCTTATCCTGCCTATACTTCCTGCCTAGCTACTGGCCAATCAGCATTTTATTAAACCAGTGTACAAAAGCATTATTTCACAACACAAAATAGAAAAGATGAGAATATCAAACTCAATTAGGAGAAGCAAATATGTTTGCAAATGACTGATCATGATTCTTTTGAAGAAAAGCTGTCAACTTGAAAGAGGTTTTAAGGAAGGAAAATGGGTGTGGTAAGAATGCATGATATTTGTAATCAACTAGAAATTTGGAAATTTCAAAATGAATGAAAGAAAATGAACATTTAATCTTTCATGTTTTTCTTCCAACCTTACATTTCTTCAACTTTTCTAAGCTAGCATGGTTGAGTCAAGTTAATGATTTCTTAACATACTTCTAAGTCTAAATTTTTAGATTTATGAGGGAAAATAGAAAATAAACACATAAAAAGCAAAATGAAAACATGCTAAAGAATCCAGGTTTGCTCACAAACTTTCCCTTTCTCCAGTCTTAACAAATATATCTTCTCAATAGGTCTGAGGATCCAACCTAATATTTTGAATGCCTCCTTTTCTTGGTCCTAATTTTATTTCTTCTTGTTCATAAAAATTGGTCATTTCCAAAATCATTTTACAATATAATAAGGCAGAGGCAAAAAATTGGTTTTATTAATGCTCTGTTATTAATGAGGACAGGAGTGACTTGTATGAGAAACTGTAAAAAGTTTACTTAGAAAGTAAAAATCTTCAGCATCAATTATCAACTAAAACATGTTAGTGCAGAAACCTTTTCATAGAACAAAGCAAAAAAGACTCACCAGTCCTTGAATATTCCCTTTGCAATGTACCAAGAAAATTCTCCACCAGATATATAAAAAAAAAGAGACTAAATCTGAAAAGTGGTGGCTGGGTAGAAATCTTAGGAACTGAAAAACATCACATTACATCTCCTGAGTGTTCTTTTGCTTTGAGATTTCCTCAAGCTTCATGATGAGGATAAAATCAGAAACAAATATTTTAAAATACCAAATAAGTAAAAGAAGAGAAAGACAAGAAATGAACACAGCAAGAAGGCTGTTATCGTCCAGCCACAGAGAAGTGACCCTAAAGAACTAGAAATGGTACATCTTGGTCTTGTATTTCTTTTTTTTTTTTTCTTTTTTCTTTTTTTTTTTTTTTTTTGTTGTTTTTTTGAGACAGAGTTTCTCTGTGTTGCTTTGCGCCTTTCCTGGAACTCGCTTTGGAGACCAGGCTGGCCTCGAACTCACAGAGATCCACCTGCCTCTGCCTCCCGAGTGCTGGGATTAAAGGCGTGCGCTACCACCACCCAGCGGTCTTGTATTTCTAACCCCAAGAAGAGTGAGAAAATAAATATCGGTTATTTCAGCCACTGACTCTATAGAATTTTCTTTCTTTCTTTCTTTCTTTCTTTCTTTCTTTCTTTCTTTCTTTCTTTCTTTCTTTCTTTCTTTCTTTCTTTCTTTCTT
>CABHPQ010145056.1:18950-49611 GCA_902168405.1 Peromyscus aztecus
TTTTTTTTTTTGTTTTTTTCGGGACAGGGTTTCTCTGTGTAGCTTTGTGCCTTTCCTGGAACTGACTTTGTAGACCAGGCTGGCCTCAAACTCACAGAGATCCGCCTGCCTCTGCCTCTCAAGTGCTAGGATTAAAGGCATGTGCCACCACCACCCGGCTTCTATAGTATTTTCTAATAGCACCCTCCAAACTTAAAATAATCATATAAATATAAACGGTCTCCTGAAAATTGAGGAAGGAATATTTCTGAACTCATACAAGAATTTTGTACTGATACCAAATCATACTTTTATAAATTTTATACTGATATCAAAATATGTCATAAAATCCAAAGTACCTAAAACATCTTTGACAAACTAAGAAGCAAGTAATAAGATTGTATCAATATCATGAAAAGAATGTAAGTACAGCAAATTTATAAATGTATAAAAACTGTCATGTGCACTAGCCAAGTGGTAGAACTTCCCTTATGTGAGCAGTTAAAGAAAGAAATCATTTATCATATCACCTAGCGCAGAAAAATAATTTCACAAAATGTAATGGCAGCTCATGATATTCAATAAAAAAAGAACAAGCAAAACATCAGAAAAAAACTCTCAGCCATTTAACAATAGAGGAACCAAACTTAGCTGAGCTTGAACACATACAAAAACCCAGTAGGGACAGCATACTTAGCAATAAAAGGCTTTGAGTGTTCTGTCCACTTCAGTAAGAAAAGGGTATGAAACAAATGATAATTATAAAAGTATTCTGATGAGCAAGAATGATTCAAGCTGATCTCTACTTGGAGATAATGTTGTCTCTCTATATAAATCTCTTAGGATTCTATAAAAAGAATAAAATTAGTCAGTGTAGCAACATCACATCATATAATCTCAACACAAAAAATTCATTCCAATTTATCTACACCAAAATATTAGAAACAATCAAAAGGTACACTATCATCTTGTGGTGGTATTGTGTTCCCCAAAATATTGTGTACCTTAATAAACTTATCTGGGGTCAGAGACAGAACAGCCACAATATTAAACATGAGGATAGGCAGTGGTAGCATATGCCTTTAATCCTAGCATTCCAGAGACAGAAATCCCTCTGGATCTCTGTGAGTTCAAGGCCACATTGGAAACGGCCCAGCATGGTGACACACGCCTTTAATCCCAGAAAGCGAGCCTTTAATCCCAGGGAGTGGTGGTAGAAAGCAGAAACTAGAAGCATTTGGCCTGGTTAAGCATTTGGTCTGGTTAAGCATTCAGGCTTTTAAGAAGCACAGTTCAGCTGAGAGCCATTCGGATATGAGGACACAAAGGCTTCCAGTCTGAGGAAACAAGACCAGCCGAGAAGTTGGCCAGGTGAGGTTAGCTGTGGCTTATTCTGTCTCTCTGACCTTCCAGGGTTCACCCCAATACCTGGCTAAGGTTTGATTTTATTAATAAGAACTTTTAAGATTCATACTACAATCATCTACAATTGTTCTAAAGATAATAAACTGAAAATAAATCCATGCAAAACATCCAAGAATTATATGATGAAATGCCACCATTACAAGCTTCCCAGCTATGATACCTATGAACCATATCAACAAGCAGCATGACACAATAACCCAGTAGTGGCATACATAACCTTGGCTGTAACCAACAGTTCTCTGATTGAACTTAAGATTCATACAAGAAGAAGGAAACCATTTTTGGTACTGTAAACCTAGCTAACTACTCAATACTAGTCAAGTCATAGATATTGGAGGATAATCTACAACTGATAATTTATTAAAACAGCATAAATTCTAACAATAATCTGAGCATTTGTCCTTATACCAACGGATAAGTACATCTTGGCAGAGATGAAGAGCATTTTAGATAGCCACCATCAGTCAAAATGCAGAGTTGTGGAGCCCACTCCCAATGAATACATCTAGAAAACAATCCTACACCTGCTGTGGGATAATGCTTTTGTACACTGCTTTAGTAAAATGCTGATTGGCCAGTATCCAGGCAGGAAGTATAGGTGGTATAAGCAGACAAGGAGAATTCTGGGAAGAGGAAGGCTGAGTGAGGAGACGCCAGCCTGCCATCCAGGAGACAGCATGTAATGGCACACAGATAAAGCCACAGAACATGTGGCAACATATAGATTAACAGAAATGGGCTGAGTTTAAGTGTAAGAGCTAGTCAGTGGTAGGCCTGAGCTAATGGCTGAGCAGTTTTAATTAATATAAGCCTCTGTGTGTTTACTTGGGTCTGAGCAGCTGCGGACTGGGTGGGACACAGGAAAACTTTCAGTTACATACACCCACGGCTAGGGAACATTGTGGAAGAGGAGAAGGAAAGATTATAAGAGCCAAAGGATTAGGGAGTTTGCTGTGAGATTGTGTCTTCTAGCAATATCAGAAGTTATACCTGTAAAATTTCACCAACATGACTGCCCAAACTTGGGCAGAACAAGGAGGACATAATCAAACAAACTAAGCTACCTAGGAAAAGCACACAAATCCTCAACACTACACAAAAAACTACAGGCAACCAATGCATAGCAAGAGCCAGAGAAATTGTCCTCCCCAGGAATGCTAAATGTCAGCACTGAAAAATCCATACAAGTAATATTATACAGACTTAGCACATTATATTTAGGAACACACAGATATATACACATATGCATGTAATAACAATTAATAAAAAAAGAGGCCATGAATTTGAAAGAGACCAAGAAGAGGTATATGGGAAGATTTGGAGGAAGGAAAAAAAGAGGGAGAAATGTAATTATATTATAATCTTAAAATTTTAAAGCAAGCAAAACAAAGGAAAAAGATAAAATGCCAAATTTATTACATATTTCTCTAAATTTCTTGTAAAAAGTCATTGTTTTCAGATATGCAGAAAAAATCTCAAAACTCAACTTTAAAAAGAGAATTAAATTAGAAAACAGGTTGGTAGAAAGAGACATTTCATTAAAGATTATACAGATGATGAATGGATATTTGCAGATTTTCAGCATCAGTATCCATCACAGAAATGCATATTAAAAATGAGATAAGCAACTGCATTAATATTAGCACATCTATCAGAACAACCTAAAGAACAAATGCTGATAAAGGCTAGTGCTTGGGAAAGATGCTGAGGTCTTGGCCAGCCATGTACTCCTGGCAGGAATGTGATATAGCTAAGCCGCTGTGGTAACTACTTTGGCAGTTCAAAGTAAAAAATACTCATTATGTGGCCCTCCAATTGCAAACTTGAGCATTCAAGATTTAACATGAGATTTTCACATGCATGTTATTTATAGCAGCTTCAGTCCTTGCAGCTAAGAGCTAGGAACTACCCAAATGCCCTTAGAAGTATGAGTAGGGTAAGCAGATGTGTAAACTGTGACAATTCATCCAGAGCATATACTACTCAGCAGGAGAACCAACACACTCTAGATATGAATGAATCAGATGAACTTCTAGGAAGTTGTGTGAAATAAAAAATGTCAATTTAAACATGCTGTGTGATCTTTATGTAATATTTATGGAATTATGTCATCATAGTGATGGAAGAATATGACTGTGAGTGATACAGTAACAAAATCTTAGGAGCAATGGGGGTAGAAGGTAGGTTTTTATACAAAGGGTGGCACCAAGAACATTATGCAGCTGAGTGTCTTGATTTTCACGGTGTTTGCACAAACTGTGTATGATAAAATTTCATAAAACTATACACACTTACATGGAGAACTAGATAAATCCAAAGAATATAAAAGAAAACTTACATTGCTCTGAATATGTGTGTGAAGTAGTTTTATGGGGTGCTGGGTACCAAATTGGGTCTAGTGACATGGAACATGAAAACTGTACATTATGTAAACTGAGTGTGTTATTAACAATTAAGTTACAAGAACTGCCTACAGTTCATCACAGACTTTCCAGCTCTCAGGAAAACCATGCAGTGTGGACAGAGCCCCATGTGTTTGAGCCATTCACACTGCAGCTGAATGACATCTGAAATCACCTACCCCTTTTCTTGTTGTTGGTTTTTGTTTTTTGTCTCGCTGATGAGGAGGCAGGCTTGCCGCAACAAAAGCTGCCAGGCATTTTGTTTGTAGATGAAGGACTAGAACACAGCTAGGCTCTCCCTTTATCTCTCAGTAGGCTGCATTCCAGCGCATTCAGGTTATTCTTAAGAGCTGCAGTTGATAGGTGGGAGTGTGGAGTGATGAGGGATCCAAGGCTACCCAGAGAATTGCACTGCAGTCTGTTGATATATTAATTATGTGAAAGGAGATGCTACTATCATCAGAAAAACGAAAACATATGTATGAACAGAAGCTATAATATCTATCCGACTGAAATAAATCCCAAATAAACCTATGGCTGGCCAAATTATAAATTACAATATAAAGTAAATGGGTCAAGCCCCAAAAAATTCTTTAGAGTGGATCAGTAAGAAATAGCATAAAAATAAAGTATGTCCAGCTATGATGCTTCTGATTATTTAAAAATATAATTAAAAGCAGTGTATGAAAATTATTTCATATGGAAACATCCACTCTATAACAGTGAAGAGGATTGAAATCTTGGAGAAAGTTACCTAGGAAAAAATCCTGAAAGGATAAATAACTAAACAAACTGGGACCAGTGTCCAAGAGTGCCGCAACTTTTGTTCACCATTTAGACAAAATGGAAAATCCATATATCTAACATAAAACAACAGGATATCTTTGTGTGAGAAATGACCCATACACAGAATCTGGAGTGGCAATGCTTGGAAATCAGAGATGAAGAGAGATTCCAAAGATGGGATTTGTAAATCACAGTATCTAGCAAGTAAATACAAAATGGAATCATCTAAAAAAATGAAAGAAAGAAAACAGATAATTTTAAAAAACATGCCAACTATAACTTTGGTACAAACTTGGTCAAGTTTGGTGTATGGCAAGAGCAGTGAGGTGGGAATGAGAAATCATGTGTATGCTTCTTAGAAGCACCTTCTCTCCTAGGCAGAAGAAAATACTCTCCAGAAGCCAACTCTGGAAAAAGCTTTTCATGTGGACCCTGACTCAGAAAGATAACAAAATTAACATCCCCAAGGACTTTGCCCAGTCTTTCACTTTGTTGGTATTTGTACCCTCGTGATTTGGTTGAACAAGTCCAAAGTTTTTTCTTTCAAAGATATCTATCGTTTGATGCTCAATTATTCAAAAAAATTATCTTAAATAATCAAATAAGTCATAAATGTTTAAGCAAGTTCGTCTTTTTGAGCTGTAAGGGTCAATGTCTTTAATCTGGTTAGTTTTTTTGTCAACTTGACCAAGTTAGAGTCATTTGGGAAGATGAAGTCTCAGTAAAGAAAGTGCAGCCACTAGATTTTCCTGTAGGTGAGTCTGTAGAGTATTTTCATGATTAGTGACTGATGTAGGAGGGCCTTGTCCACTGAGGATGGTGCCATTCCTGGGAAAGTGGTCTTGAGTTGTATAAGAAAACAGACTGAGCAAGCATGGAGAGCAATCCAGGAAGCTGTATGCCTCCATGGCATTTCCAATCTCAATGTTTCTGCCTTTAATTCTTGCCCTGACTTCCCTGGATGATGGATTACAAGCTGTAAGATAAAATAAAATCTTTCCTACCCATGTAGTTTTTGGTCCTGGTGTTATATTACAGTAATAGAGATCCTAAATAAGACATTCAATCTGTTAATTGGCAACAATAGTAAGTTCTATTTCACAAAGCATTATGAAGAATAAATGAATATCTTCTATAGGTTGGTAAATGGGTATTTAGATGAACACAGCTAATACAGAAGTAAACCAGCTTTGCATTATGGTCTTTCCAGAGAAAAGATAGGAATTCTGATAATAAATACACAGACTTTTCTTTGGCAGAGAATATCTAAGTCCATTTAGGAAAAATACTTAGGCTTATACTATCTAGGACTCAAAAGATTGAAATGCCTTGTATAAAACAAAGATGATTTGTGATTCTTCAAATAGAAAGAAAGAAAAACTTTCTCTTTATTGTGACTTCTCCCTCAAAGGGGCCCCTGCTGAGACCTCATTCTCAAAAGAGTGTTGTCCTCTGAGAATTTAAGGTGCTCCCAAGTCCACTGAAGGCAGTCCATGGTTTTCTGCGTCTCATTTCTTAATCAAGTCAGTGACCTTTAAATGAATCAAAGTCACAAGCAAACAGGACTTTTGTTCCCACTGATATTGCAGCATTAGCCAACTTATTAAATATTCTTTAATTAAAGTGATCTTTCAACATATCAATTCCTCGATGTATCAGCACAACAATTTACCAGTCTGAAATAACACCTTTGTGATCTAGGCAGCTCTCTTTTAATTATTCAAAGAAACATAATCTGAAAGGTCTTTGATAAATATTGTCTAAGCAGGCATTTTCCAGAGGCTAAAGTAATAGAGCACAGTATGACTGAAGCTATAGAAAAAGGAGAGGCTACCCCAGGATTAAATACCTTGCTTCATTCCAAATCCAGATTCCACTCAACTATAAAAGTTAAGTCTTTAGAGAAGATCTAAGGGCTCCATGTTTCAAAAAGAAGAAGACAGAAAATGTAAAATTGGAAACAACATATTCATTTGTAGTTTGGCCTTTCTAAAGCTAATCCTAAGTAGATTCAATTTACAGGGAACATTAATTCAACTTATTATTTACTTTGAAAGTGATTCTTAATCGGTGTTCACATCCATTTTCATGTATAGAGACCTTACTCTGACCTCTTGCTTTCAAAATAAACTTATAATTAATAGAAACTAAAAGCCATGAAAGGCAAAGCAAAATCCCCAAGGGGCAAATAAAAGAAAGAACTGAAGGGAAACAAGGTCAAGAGCTTGAATAGTAGCATTCAGTGTTAGCACAAGATCATAAGGCTTGTAGAATAGCCATAAAAACTTAAGATAGAAAAACCACAAAAGATCAGAGGGGAAAAATGGAGCAGAAAATAGCAAAGATTATATCTTATGTCTTTCTTATTCAAACCCTTTAAAGGCTGCTAATCACTGCTCAGCCTTAAGGCAATCCCTAAGTTCCTACATTTGTGAGGTACCCAGCTCTTCTTTCTGCTCTGCACCCAGTTGTTATATCTCCTTGCCAAACACAAACCTCACAGAACACTTTCCAAAGTGCTTGTTACAACAAATTATGACTAACTTGGTAGCTCAGTGGTCAAACAACAGCAATTTATTTTGCAACAATCCTGGAGTCCAGGGAGATAAACCAGGGTATCAGGATGCTCCTTCTGAAGGCTCTGGGAGAAGAATCTGTCATCATATCAACCAGTTTCTCATGACTGCAGAAAGTCTTTGTCTTATAACATTCTTCATCTGTCTCCTCATTGAATCTTTTAAAGGTTGAAAGGGAAGGCAGCTCCAAGACCCCTTTGGAGGACCACTAAGCACATTCATAAAGCCCCTGTTTCTGTGACCTTTTCTGAGTAGCATTACATTATGACTGGATTTCAACATTTGATTTAGATCTCCAACTGTCCATTTTCAGAAAACACAAGAGAGAGCCTGCTTCTTTTCCCCCTGCCTTGTGAGGACACAATGGAAGAACAGATACAGGAAACTAGGAAGATTCCCAGAGGTGGTATCTGCTGGAAAGATGGTCTAAACCTTCCAACCTCCAGAACTGCTGTTGTTTATCCTGTACACCCTATGACCTTCCTATCACATGAGCAGTTAAGAAAGACTGAGCTAGCGTTTGGAAGGGTCTATCTTGAGAAAGGCATTATACATAATGCCAAGAAATTGGGATTTTATTTCAAAGGATATGGGAACCCTTCCAGAACTAAGCAGTATTGAGTAAAATTGATTGAAAGGGGCAAGATTTAAAGCAAAGGGACTGATTAAGACTCCCTCCCAGCAAGTTAATGGTTACATGATGGAAATAGAATCAAGGAGCCAAATGAAAAAAAAAAGAAAATCCGTGGTGAGGTATGAGAGGAGCATCTTCAGTCCCTTCGTTTGTCTGTTTCAGAATTAGTTACTCGTGGTGATTTGGTGCTAATTCTCTTTCTCATGGGCTATTTAGCACAGCATTTTGAAAATCTCCAAAAGTAATAACAACAGCTACGGTTTGTGCAGCCATGAGGCTGGGGAGGGGAGGGCAGCTTTTGTGGTCCTCAGTCATCCATCCCCAATCCGTTTGGCACTTCTCCCTTAGCAGTGACCTGTGAAGCCATGCACAGCTTTGCCAGAGGGAACAGCTGGTGATACCACAGCTGAGAGGCTGAGCAGTCTGCATCAGAATCCTCCTCAGCATTTTGGCAGGTCTCAGAGCAGCCTAGACTATCCAAATCCCATTCCAGGAAAAGCCCCATGCTACCATGCTTAGGGCTAAGGGAGTGCCAGGCTGGACTGAGATGTGGTGGCACATTCTGAGGATTTTCTTCATTCCTTTAAGGAAGCAGTGTATTGTTCACAGTGCCAAAAGAGAAAACAACATCCTCCAAACATCTCTGATCATCACATTTTCTCCTCTGGCTAGAGAAGTGAGTCAAAGTTCAATGGAGTTAGTAGACTAGAAGACTGGCAGAAATGAGCTGATCTCTCTTTTATAATATTATTTCACTTAGGACAAATAAAAGAGCGTTGGAGTTGGCAAAGAGAAAATATTTGAAAAAACAATGACATAAATTTAATGACAAAGCCAAGATCTAAATCTATGCACCCTAATAAACTTGCCTGATGATCAGAGGACAGAGCCAGCCACTAGATTAAACATAGAGGTCAGGCAGTGGTGGCACACACCTTTAATCCTACCACTTGGGAGCCAGAGATCCATCTGGATCTCTATGAGTTCACACTGGGCTACATGAGAGAATCATAATCAGGCAGTGGTGACATATGCCTTTAATCCCAGGAAGTAATATGGTTGCACACAGAAAATTATATAAGAAATGAGGGAACAGGAACTCGCTGTCTTTATTTAGGCTGAGGATTTCATGGAGGTAAGAAATAGTGGCTGACTGTTCTGCTTCTCTGATCTTTCAGCTTTCACCCTGATATCTGGCTCTGGGTTTTTTATTAATCTGGCTCTGAGTTTTTTTTTTTATTAAAAGACCATCTAAGATTTGAACAACATGCATCCTTGTTCCAAGCACACTGTCTTTGTGGGGTCTCTGGATTTATTGATTCTTCCCAGTAACTAAGTAAAATAGACACCTGAAATTAGGTATGAATGAATGCTTAACAGGAATATCTGTGATAAATTTATTTATTTATTTTTATATAGAGACAAGGTCTTTCCTCTGTAGCCTAAGCTGGCCTTAAAATCACAATGTTCCTGTCTCAGCTTGCTGAATATTGTAACTACAGTATTCACCAACATGCCCAGCTTAATAATAGAACTTTTGCTTGCAAAAATGTTTCATATTCTTCTAAGATTTGTTTTTTTTCTCATTTAAAAGTATGAATCCCATCAGCCTCCTCATTGTAGGTATCAATTGAGATAGTGGATAATATATTTAAAAACAAACAAAAATTGTATTAATCATATGAATTATGTATATAAAGCAATTCCAGGGAGCCAAGGAAGCCTTGAGTGAATGTAAAGAGCAAATGAAATTCCGAGGGACTGTGTATTGTTGACATGGTTGTGGCCATGACAAGGACTCAGTATCTCATCATGGGAATGGCAAGAGAGCCTTTCCTGTATTGGTCAGACACAAAATGACCAAGCCTTCTTCTGGTCTGAGTGTGAATGCTGGCAGTGTTTGCAAAAGCTAGAAACTATAGATTTCTCTAGGACGTGCACAGCCTGAGTATGCTGGCCTACAGAGGCTTTCTACCCACATTAGCTGACTCTTCCTACATATAGCTATCCAATTTGACCAGGCTAAAGGTGGTATTTTTTTCTCCAGTGTGTATTTCTTTCTCCTCCTCCTCCTCCTCCTCCTCCTCCTCCTCCTCCTCCTTCTTCATCATCATCATCATCATCAAAAAAAACAAAGGGAAAGACAACAAGAAACAAAACAAAATAAAAAATCAACCAACCAACCAAACAAATTATACATGGGTCTTCAATTCTATTCCATTGACCAAAGATTTGTTTTCATGGACTGAGGTACTCTTCAGCCCACAGATAAAGGCTCAGACTAGTTTAACTGCTTTAGAAGTGAATCAGACCTCATCAAGCCAGAAAAGTAGCATCCCCTCCCCCCATATCGTCAGCAGTTTTAAAACTGAGATCTTTAACTATGGGACTTTGATTATTGGTGAAAAGAATGAAATCTGGGTGTTATTCTGGTACTAGGTGGAAGTAAGGCAGTATAAAATAGCCAAAAGATCATAAGATTGAAGTCCAGCAGAGGCTTTCTGGTAGAGAACAAAGACATACCATTTCTCCTCACCTAAGAGTTAATCCAGGAAACTGCAGAGATGGCTCAGGGATTGCTGGACAAGAAGGAAGGTAAAAGTAGAGCATGGTAGCATAAGTCTATGAATCCAGCACTTGTGAGGGAGACAGATCAATCCTTAGTGCTCAGTTGTCAGCCTTTATAGCCAATCAATGAGATCTACATTTAGTGAAAGACCCTGCCTCAATAGATAAGTGGACAGCAACTGAGAAAGACTCAATTGTAACCTGTGGCCTCCACATACATATGTGCCCACATGCACACACATGAACATATAGCCATATATAACACACAAACTTAATACTAGTCACTAGGACTGTTGACCACTTGGATAGGACAATCCTCCCCACCAAGCCATCTGACCAAAAACATCAGGAAATGTTTTGAAGTCTATGTGAACATGTAGATGGTATGAGGGTCTCTCTGGCCATTATCTGCTTTTACCTCTTGAGAGTTGAGTATTCCACTTCCCTCTGTAACAAAATTTGTCCATTTATGACATGCTTTGGGTTTCTCATCTGAGTTCTTTCATAGAGGTATCAAGAACTAAGAAGTTGAAAGTATGCCAGAGCAAGATCCTGATGATATCAGGATATTTTTTAGCGAGGAGAAAGCGAAAAGAATGCTCAATCCGAGTCAGCAATAGCTTATGAATTGAGACGCTAGCATTCAAAGTCACCTAGAAAAAAATAACTGAAACACACGTTATTTCATTATCTATAAAGGATAGCACCAAAGAATACCAGCAGAAATGCCTCTATTTTTGTTCCCAATCCTCTTGCCTGACCATTCCACAATTGTTATGCATCTGAATCATAAATATTTATATAATTAATGTCAGGCTTTACAAATATGTGAGAAGAGCTCTCCAGGAAAACTGGATTAGGAATCACTGCATGAGATAATTCCCAAGCTCTCATCTACCCATCTGGAAATTTATGACTTTAATGTATTTTACCAATATAGCTATGTGTCTAATAAACAGCACAATTTTCCACAGCTGAATCATTTTTCTTTGATTTTTTATTATCTCATAAGTATATATATATGATATATATATTATTTTTAATGTAATCACAGTAGTACAAACAAGACTAGGATGTATAACAAACATTTATGACTTGTGCAAATGTCCATTTTTTCTCTTGTCTTTCAAAAATAGCACATAAGTGCCCATCTTCTAGGGAGCCAGGATGCACATAAAAGCAGTTTTTGTGTGAATATGCTAGGATTTTATCTGAATCACTAAATCCACATGTCAGGCTACTCATGTTGTAAAAATCAAATGAAGGAAACAAAATTGAACATTTTAAAAAGTCAATTTTATTTGTCCCACAGGAAATGCTATCTTTATATTCAGACCAGAAAAGTATAAAGTGTCTTGGGTGGTTTCTTTGCTAGTTTCCTTATTAATCTTCAGTTTAACCTAAACAAAAAAAAAAGGATGTGCAAAAAAAAAAAAAAGAAAGGAAGAAAGAAAGAGAAGTGTGACTTTCAGAAGTCAAGAAAGAAATTTAAATGCATTTGCCTGACTGGGAAGTGGAAGAAAATGAGCTAGAGCAGCAGCAGAGTGACTTGAGCTGTCACAGAGCCAGCCAGTGCTGGCTTCTAACACAGAAGAAACTGTTCATTTCTCTCAGTGACAACAGACAAATCTTTCCAAAAAGATTTTTTCTAAATGTTTTATTTATTTTTATAATTTTATGTGTAGGAGTGATTTGCCTACATGCATATATATAGAGTCAGCAGAGGCCAGAAGAAGGCAGTGTACTCTGTGGATCATGAGTTATAGAAGGTTGTGAGCTGCCATGTGGGGTGCTGGGAATAGAATCCAGATCCTCTCCAAGAACATCAAGTGCTCTTAACCATTTCTCCAGGCCAAGGAGATTTTTTTCAAAGGCAGGTTCTCAGGCTGGCCTTGAACTTGCCATGTAGCTGAGGACAAAATGTCCTTGAACTTCTGATTCTCCTGCCTCTACAGCATTCAAGTGCTGGTATTATGGTTATGCAACATCACATCTGGCTGACAAAGATATATTTAGCAGGTGCTACATACTCACCCATCTGGAGTGGTCTTATATTTAGAACAGTTTGGAAAAGTTTCATGGCCACAAAACTCAAGTCTAATTAGAGAGCTGTTAGTTACCACCAAGTTATACTTGCCACTAATGTTCCCTTAGTGCCATGCTGATTGTGTTTGTGGTTCATATATGTCAAACCTGGGTAGGGGTGTTGGTTGCTTCCTTTGGAATAGCAGGGTTCAAGTAATTGATTGGATGAAAAAAGGGAGGGCTACTTAGGGAGGGACAGGGGAGTAAATACAGAAGGAGTTAAGAGGAGGGTAAAGTAACAGCAAGGATATCTGAAAAATCAAAAGAATCATACTATTAACTACTTACCCTAAAAACCAAAACAACCACCCCACAATCTTAATATCATAATTCTGTGTATAAATGTACATATATAGTTCAAGTGAAATGCTCACATCTGGACTAACCATTCCCCCTCCAAGAGCCAGAGGCCATCTAACAAAAACCCCAATACCAGGCATGAGAAGCCCTCTTTTGAGTTGTTGGTCAGGGTTGTCAAGAGAATCCTAAAACATACAGCCTATTGCTATTGCCCTTGGTTGCCCCCCAGAGTTGGAAGTATGTTCCTCTCTGAGGACCAGCTTTCATGGTACCAGAAAGCCCCACAATCTTTTAAAGTAATGTAATGAGTCTTTCTCTATTCTACTAGCCAGTTTCCAAATAATGACACAGAGACTTCCTATTAATTATAAACACTAGGCCTATAGCTTAGGCTTGCTCCTAATGAGCTCTTAAAACTTAAATTAATCAATTTATATTAATCTGTGTTCTATCATGTGGTGTTACCTCTCTTCCATCTTGCACCTCCTGTTTCCTCTCTGTATCTCCTGGCCTCTCCTGTGTACCTAAATTCTCCTCCTGTAGCTGGAAGTTTTCCTGTGTCCCACCTGGTCTGCAGTGGCTCAGATCCAAGTAAACACACAGAGGCTTATATTAATTAAAACTGCTCAACCATTAGCTCAGGCTAACTACTGACTGGCTCTTGCATTTAAACTTAGCTCATTTCTGTTAATCAATATATCGCCACATGTTCCATGGCTTTACCTGTGTGCCATTACATACTGCTCCCTGGACTGTGGACTGGCGCCTCCTGACTCAACTTCCTCTTCCCAGAATTCTCCTTGTTTGCTTATCCTGCCTATTCTTCCTGCCTGGCTACTGGCCAATCAGTGTTTTATTAAACCAGTATATAAAAGTATTATTCCACAGCATCCTCTCCTTTATTTCTCTCCCCATAAATCCTCCCTGTACCTCCTGCCTGGCTATTGGCAGTTCAGCTTTTTATTATGCCAATCACAGAAAATACAGCTTTACATGTTGTACAAATATCCCACAACAAGTAAGACTTGCTGGGCAGTGGTGGTTCATGACTTTAATCCCAGCACTCAGAGGCAGAGCCAGGTGGATCTCTGTAAGTTCGAGGCCAGCCTGGTCTACAGAGCGACATCCAGGACAAGCACCAAAACTACACAGAGAAACCATCTCGAAAAACTGAAACAACAACAACAACAACAACAACAACAACAACAACAAAAAGTAAGACTTTTATTCACCTGAAATTGCACAGATTATAATGAGCAGATCTAAAACCAAAGGTCATATCTCTCTCAGAGACAGCTGACACATTCACATTCTAGAATATGCTTTCTATGAACAATATATCAGCTACAGATAGTTTAGAGGGCTAAACTTGTTTTGTGTGTAACGTTATTGAAGGCATATAGGACTTATTTTATTTGTTTACCTTCTGTTCTTGTTCTTTATCCTAGGAAACTCAAGTTAAAAGCCTCAGCACTGTGGATGTTTAATTCTATCAAGTAGGTTGAAATGGACTTGGGAAATCACACTTGGTGCTGAGCACTCCATTCTTTAGTAATAAACACCAAATAAACGGAAGACACTCTTGAGAACTATTGTTCATTTCTGTTCTTCTATCACCTATTGCCGCAAGCCAACCTGCTCCAAAATTGACTACCTCAATCTAATTTTCTTCTTGTATTCACTAAGTCAAGAATGGACAAGTACTTCATACAAGTGATTTACACTTAAGATGTCTTGTAAGGTTATCAGGGTTTACAGCCTTAATTGAAAGTCTGACTAGAAGGCTGTCAACTTTGAAGAATACAGTTACTATGACTCTTACAAATCAGTAGGACCTGAACATGCCTCAAAATGGAAGAGAAGCATAAAGAGGAAATAAGAAGTGATGCTTTCCTGCAAAGGCATCATCACTGGTCAGGAAAGACGCATGCAGTATTTGTAGTAGGAAAACTAATGTCTCCTATAGACTGGAATATCAGCTGTGAAAGTCATTACTTGTACTTTGTGCACATAGGTGAAATTGACTTAATAGTTTTCCATATGAATACTGGAGACAGAAGAAAATGAGAAGGCTGTTTTTATTCCAACTCAAGCACAGATCCCAGAGAGGTAGGCTTATGGCCTCAGCACCCCAGATAGACTTGATTCCTGAGGAACATATACAGGCCTTTCCCAATCTGATTTTTTGCCCCATTTCTGCATGTGTATATTTCTAACAATGAAAGGTTCATATGTGATATCTGAAGGCATTATGTCATTTTTGGGAGTGACATGGTTGGGCAAAGCACACCTCAGTACAGTAGAACAAATCAAGGCAATCGTGGGTCCAGGCAGGGCTTACCTTTCGTGTCCTTGCCTTAGATTCCAGCATTGCCATGATCAACATTCAGGACATGTTCCACCCTGCTCCCTGGTCCCCAAGTCTCAGTATCTCCTTATTGTTCTTCACCCACTGGCAAAGTGAGTTGCACATCTACCTTATTTTTGTATTAAAGAGGAATAAGTAAAATTCTGGGTAAGACTCCCTATTTAAATAGCCAGCTTGGCAGTGGTATATTTAGGGAAACCTTGACAAAATCTGAAAAATCTAACCTGTATAAATCCTTGCTTGATTGTTTTGAAACCAGGCTGAGTTTCCTGCCTGAGTGAACTCTCATTATAGCACTAATTAAAATCTGGCCTCATACCGGTGCCTTAAAGTTTATTTGGCTACTTCCTTTCAGTCTGGTTATTTTAGAGGAAACCAATTTCGTCTTCAAGGCAGCTCCTATTCCACTGAGGTTTCTGCTCACGCACAGCGCCTCTCCCCCCAGAGCATCACCTTGTAGCCTAGGCTGCAGCTGACCTACTGTAGTGAATTCTCTGCAAACCGAGGATCCAGTTTTCCAAGATCCAGGGCCATGAATGTGTGGCTCCTGCAGATTTCCCCTTTTTTTTGTACACTATGACTCAATGGCATTTTTTTCCCTCAGGGATCATCTTACATTCTCTGCATTTACAGTGAAAGTATATTCTGCCCATTATACAATGATTTCAGATGAGATTCAGTCTTGGGTTCCAAAAGATCTTTAGTCTAATGGGCAATCTTTATCCCATGTCTTTGGTCTCTGCTAAAATTTCTTAGCTTTCAATAACAATTTTCCTCATTCCTCTAAGTACCCTTCTTTGGATATTTTTCATGACCCTGTCATATAATAGACATGATCCTCTGACTTGGGCTGTAGCTCTTTATACATCTTCACTCTGAGACAGCTATAGCCAGTGTGGCAAAGCACTAGGCTGGGAAATAGGTGGCCTGCAATTGCTCACCTACTTACTGAGTGACCTTGAGAAAGTTAATTTGCCCACATAGGCTGGAATTTATTGTCCTACATGCCTTCAGTAAGGCTACATACACCAAACCAGTTTGTAAACTACAAAATTCTTAAAACTCTTTACAAAATGCTTATACCATCTTCCACTCTTGAAATCCAAAATATGAGCAACTGCATTCATGACCTCCTGAAGCAGGACTTGGTATCTACTGTGTACTCCATTCTTTGTGCAGCTTAATACATACATAACTGATCTGAGAGAAAGTTATCATTGATAAACAGAAAAAAGCAAGACAACTGTGTCACTCTGGAATTCCTTTATGTTATTAATACTATATTAGTATTAGTATTGTTAATACTAGTATTGTAATATTAAATATCTCCATCTTGTTTAAACATTAACAGTTTTTGAGGTGTCTCCTGATCCTCATGCTTACTGTTCTTGCTGGTAATGGAAGCCTGCCCCACCCTGGAAGGGTTCTATTTACAGGCAGCTCTGATTGCCATGTGTTCCTTATTGATGGCTTTTAAAACCCAGCCAGACCTTCACTCTAGAGCAGCATCCCAATTCTCCCGGTGGATATTGCTCATCTGTTTACAAGGCAACAGGCACACATAACCCTCGTTGGCACAGATCACTGGTGACAAAATATGAGAGCAATAATTTTAGCTTCCAGGCCAGCAGTGAATGTTGTGTTTATATCCTCGAAGAGAGAACATTGGAAATGATTACAGCTTCCAGCTGCTACATGACCCACCTCACATAAATGAGGTTGACAAGCACTAGGAGAAAACTATATTGTATGATTCTAATTGGTTGTGCAATGATGATGACAGTTAAAATGATGACTATTGTGAGGATAACCACGCAAACAATAGTTTATTATTGTGTTAGGGCAAACTTTCGTGTCATAAATATCTTATTTATTTCTCTCAGGGAATCTTTGTGGTAGGTAGGCATTCACTAGCATAAGTACCAGGAGACTGAGGCCTCCTGAGGAGACTGAGGCTTCAAATGTTTCTTCCACACTCTCTCAGTATTCATGGGATTGATGTAACCTCATGAGTCCATTTCATGTTTCAGAAATATGGCAAAAAGCATCATGGTCCCTAGGCAGCCTGAGTTACAAGAATAGGAGTTAAAAGATGTCAGGATAAACAAAGGCCTACAAATAATTCAGATATTGCTGAGGATACGGGGGCTAGCTGCTTCTTCAGAAAGGGGGATCAAGAAAGGCTTCTGAGTGGGAAATAATTTATAGTGAGGAAAAGAGGAGACAGTCAACTGGAAAGCTATTGAAAAGAGTGCTGGAGAAAGGAGAATCTATTTTTTTTTTAAATCAGGGTGTGGTTCTTGTAGGTTGACAGAGCTCAGTGGGAAGGCCACTTATCCAATAGTACGTCACAGTTGAAATTGTGCTTGTTGGGTAAGAAGGAGAAGTAAAAAGAGGACAGGGACTTGGGTGGGTAGGATGGTAGAAGGTGGGGGTGGATCTGGGAGGGGTTGGGGGAGGAATGAATGCCATCAAAATACAGTGCATGGAATTCTCAAAGAACTTGTAAAAATGAAGGGAAAACCCTTAAAAAATCAAAACAAAAAATCGTATCAGGAAAAGGGAAACGCAAACACCCCGACTGAGACAGGAAGGAACTTAATTCTGTGGGCGGAGACAGAAGTTTGAATCCCTAGAATTCAGCAACAGTGGAGATAGTTATACTTGAGTGAAAATGGACAAGGAAGTGATTATGACTGGTGTGATACTTTATCACTAACCACCTCTAAGCCTTGTCAAATCTTTTTAAAACATGATGTATATTTTTATTTAAGCTGTTGAATTTTATTAGCTAATGTGTTTCAAATTTGTTTGCATCATTTTCTTGTCCTGTGTGTTTACCTGAGGATAAACTTTATAGAAATCACAAGAAAATTAAACAATATTTTTTAATCTTTCTGTTTTCTAGGGACTATTGTACAAGATAAATATCTGTTTCTTAAATACATGTTTGACAACGTTTTAGCTATGTGATGGATATTTTTATAAATTTTAGGAGAAAGGAAGTAGATTTTAATTAAGTTTCTTGTTTGCCCAATCTGGCTTCTAAAATTTTCTTAAGAATTCTCTGTTTGGTTCAGGCTAGGGATTGAAAGCAAGGTATTTTTAGGGATTTCTATTTCTCATTTTTTTTATGGACACACTTTTTGATGTATAAATTCTGCTTGTTAACCCACATTTTCCTAACATCTGCCCTTTATTTGTTTGTTTGCTTGTTTGTTTTTCAAGACAGAGTTTCTCTGTGTAGTTTTGGTGTCTGTCCTGGATCTCACTCTATAGATCAGGCTGGCCTTGAACTCAGAGATCAGTCTGTCTCTGCCTCCCGAGAGCTGGGATTAAAGGCATGTGCCACTGCCGCCTGGCCTGCACTTTAATTTTTATCTCTGCTTTTAGTAAGTTCCCTATTTAAGACCAAGAAGTTTTCAGGAAACAGGGTGTGATTTTTGTTCCTGTACTTTTTTAAGTTACTGTTTTTCTTTCCAGTTTATGTATAAAATGGATATGTTTTTATCATTAACTTTTATAAATTAGCATTCAAAGTAATGTATTTCCTTATGACATTTCCACATATTGTTTTTGCTGATCTCCTCTTCCACTGACCTCTTTAATCCCTTTCCTCCTGCCTCTGGTCCCCGCCTCCTTCCACTCACTCCCTTCTTCTGTCATGTGATATTCTAATATCCACTTTCACCTTGTTTTTATTGTTTTTCCTTCTCCAACACATCTTTAAAAACCCTCTTTCCCCTGTCCTGGTCTCTTTCTGTTTTCATGATCTATAGATCATGAAATATGAATATATGATTTAAAATACATGTTTATATACCCCCATATATATTATATATAAAACCTTTTACATGTATATATGAATTAAAACACATCTGCATCTGAGGAAAACATGCAATATTTGTCCTCCTGAGTCTGGGATATTTCACTTAGACCATAAAACCATTTCCAGTTCCGTCTGTTTTCCTGATGTCTTTCAGTGTTCAGTGAAGATACCATGACCACAGCAACTCTTACAAAAGAAAGCATTTAATTGGGGCTGGCTTAAAGTTTAAGAGGCTTAGTTCATTATTGTCATGGCAGAGAGCATGACAATATGCAGGCAGACATGGTGCCAAAGAAGTTGAGAGTTCTGCATATCTGAATCCACAGGCATCAGGAAGAGAGAGAAAGAGCCACTGGACCTGGCTTGGGCTTCTGAAACCAGCACTCGGGAGGCAGAGCCAGGTGAATCTCTGAGTTCCAGGCCAACCTGGGCTGCCAAGTGAGTTCCAGGAAAGGCGCAAAGCTTCACAGAGAAACCCTGTCTCGAAAAACAAAAAACAAAACAAAACAAAACAAAAAAACAAAACCAACCAACCAACCAAACAAACAAACACACAAAAACCCTAAAGCCCATCTCTAGAGACAAACTTCCTCCAACAAGACCAGACCTCCTAATCCTTCCATATTTTTTTAAATAGTGTCAATCTCTGGTGGCCAACCATTCAAATCTATGAGCCTATGGGGGCCATTCTTACTCAAACTACCATATTCCACTTTCTGGCCCCACAGGCTTATAGTCATATAGTGATGCTGAAATGCCTTCAGTCCAACTTCAAAAGACCTAATAGTCTGTAATAGTCCCAACCCTGTTAAAAAGTTCAAAGTTCAAAGACTCTTTAGAGACTCAGGGCAGTCTCCTAACTGTAACCCCCTGAAAAATCAAAATCAAAAGGCAGATCACATACTTCCAATGCACAATGGCCAAGAATATGTATTACCGTTCCAAAAGGGAGGAAAGGGACCACAGTGAGGAAATACTACACCAAAGCAAGACCTAAAACCAGCAAGGCAAACTCCAAACTGCATCTCCATGCCTAGTGTCAAAGGACTTTTCAGATCTCTAACTCCTTTCAGCTTTGCACGGCATTTTTCTATCTTGGGCGGGCTCCACACCTGGTCTGCAGCTTTCCTCAGCAGGTACCCCATGACTCTGGCTCTCCAACATTTTCCCGCCTCCAGTGAAATCCAGGCTTCACTTTCACAGCTTTACTTAATGGCCTTTTGGGGCTTCAATGCAAGGATATCTCTGACACACACATGGTCTCAGTGACTTTTCTTGCTGTGAAGGAAATTTCAAAACCTCTTTCTTGTATCCTTGACTCTAAAGTCAGACGGCTGAAGCGGCCAAGTTCTGCTGCTTGCTGGGGATGAAAATGGCCCCCTCAATCAATTACATCTGCATCAGCTTTCTGTTTTTGATAGTTTCCTTCAGGGCTTAAACTTTTTAAAAATTTCTTAGTTTGAGGCCAGCCTGGTCTACAGAGTGAGTTCCAGGACATGATCCAAAGCTACACAGAGAAACCCTGTCTTGACCCATTCCCCCCCCAAATTAAAATAAATAAAATAAAAATTCCTTTCCACACGTTAGAAGCTTAGCTGGGTAGGGTCTTGCCCTGAGGTCACCATTCCTTTTATTCCATTTAGGATCAGGATTTTCTTTAAACTTTTTATCTCCTTGAGCACTGGGTTTAGCTCTTTTACTTCTTGGTGCTCTTTTTCTCCTCAAATTACACATTTTGTATTTTTTTTTCCTCAGCTTGCTCATTTTCATTATATATCTGCATAAGACTGGCCACTAATAACCAGGCAAAACCATCAACACTAAGCTGTTTAAAATCTCCTCTGCCGATGACATTAATCCAAAGCTCTTGAATTTAGTCCCCAGCGGAATATTTTGACAAGGGCAGAAAGCAGCCATATTCTTTGCCAAAAATATCAGAAAAATGATCTCTAGGCCACTTACAAATTCAGTGCAGTTGCCATCAAAATTTCAACACAATCCATTACAGACCTCGAAAGAACCATACTGAACTTCATATGGAAAAAACCGAAAAACCCAGGATAGCTAAAACAATCCTGTATAATAAAAGAAGTGATAGAGGCATCACCATCCCTGATCTCAAGCTCCACTATAGAGCGATAGTAATAAAAACAGCTTGGTATTGGCATAAAAACAGACAGGTGGATCATAATTATTTTCTTAGTTCAGGCTTCTATTGCTGTGATGAAAAACCACAACAAAGAAAGCAAGTTGGGCAAGAAAGGGCTTATTTGGATTACGCTTCCATAATGCCGTTCATTATTGAGGGAAATCAGAATAGGAGCTCAAACAGGGCAAAACCCAGAGGCAGGAGGTGATGCAGAGGCCATGGAGGGTTGTTGTTTAGTGGCTTACTCCCCATGGCTTGCTCAGCCAGCTTTCTTATAGCTCCCAGGACTACCAGCTGAAGGGTGGCACCACATTGGGCTGGGCCCTCCCCATCAATCACTAATTAATAAAATGCCTTGCAGCTCAGTATTATGGAGGATTTTTTTTCAGTTGAGGTTCCCTTCTTTAAGATAACTCTAGTTGTGTCAAGTTGACATAGAAATATATCCAACATAATTGTCATAGCAGGAAACATAAAGGCAAGCAGCAAACATGGACCTGGAGAAGTTGAGAGTTCTACATCTGGATCTGCAGGCAACATGGAGAGAGAGAGAGAGAGAGAGAGAGAGAGAGAGAGAGAGAGAGAGAGAGAGAGAGAGAGACAGAGACAGAGGGAGGGAGGGAGAGAACCATTGAGTCTGGCTTGGGCTTCTGAAACCTCAAAGCATACCTGCAGTGACACACTTACTCCAATCTGGCCACACTTACCCCAACTAGTCCAAACCTCCTAATTCATTCATAATCCTTTCAAATAGAGCCACTCCATGGTGATCAAGTATTCAAATCAATGATTCCATGGGGGCCATTCTTATTCAAACCACCATTCTTGGAAAGGTCTCTATTTAATTTTTTCTTATGTCTGAATAAAACTCCATTGTGTATATCTGCCACATCTTCCTTATCCATTCATCTATAGTAACATGGCATATTTTCTTATCTAATTTTCCAATCATCATCAAATAATTTTTTAGGGGGCAAATGTACTTAAACCAAGAAACTCACATATTACACAGTTTAGATTTTTGTGATTACTTTCTTGTAGCAACACTAAGCCTTCCTTTTTTTATAATTTCCATATATAAGTTAATTATAAATATTCAGTTAAATGTTGAATTTTGGTCAAAGAAACACCAGAGAAAACTTTATATCATACACATTGATATTTATCTGTTTGAAGAGCCATGTGGACAATGACTTTCCATTGATGCAAAGCATTTCAGTCATTACACTCATAATTGTTTTTCTGACATGTGCATTGTCACTGCTTAGTCAGTGGATCATTCTTTAAGCTGACATCTTTGTTGTTTTGACATGACTACATAGATATTTGATTTATTTTCCTTTTTGCACAAAGTATCCTGTGTTCCCTTCTACTTTCTCTACTTTGCCCAAGAGAAAGATAATATTAAAACAGAACTCTGGATTTTTTTAATTTTATATTTGCATTATGATCTGATTCCTTGATAATTGTTTCAGAAAATAAAAATGTATAGTTCCTTAAATGTTTTAAAATCCTTAGTTTTTATTTTTTTTATTGTGCATGTGTACCATACATATGTACATGTGAATGCAAGTACCTAGCAAGCCAGAGAAGGGCATCAGATTTTCCAGAGTTGGAGTTCTAGGACACTGTGACATGGGTGAAGGGAATTGAACTTTGTTCCTCTGAAAGAGGAAATTAAATGGAGTAACCATATAATGGGGGAAACAATGTCCCAACTAGACATCTTTTGCCGTAAAGTAAAACCCCCAGTGTGAAGAAGGGGTTGCATATAATTGAGTTGCTGGCAGAGGTGCCCCATAGACATCCCTCTGAACATTATAAGCTATTGCCAATGATATTAATTACCATCCACAATCTGACAGTAAGTCCACACTGCTTAAGACACCACTTAATTATGCCATCAAACGTGAAGAAATTGAGCTGGTGCCCAGCTAGAAACATCATCCCTACAGACAGCATTCATGAGGCTGAAAGGTACTTTGCAATGTACTATAAGAGAAAAATAATTGTAAATATCACACAGTTACAATGCCTGACATCTCTAGCAGTGACCTGCCTGCAAGACCTATTGTTAAAATAGTAGCATAAATGTTATGGATGTAATCAACTATTTCCTGATTCAATTTAAGGCCCACTTCATAAGATGGATCCTGTACCTGACACTGTTAATAAGTCCAAGAACCAGAGACAAGATGGGTCATAAGCCCTAGGAGAAAACCTACTACTATTATTCTGCTAAAGAAACACAGCAATAAAAAAGAAACCCTTAGTGACATATTGCTATACCCATAGTTCATTTCATCACTCAACTCTCAACAGAGGAGCTTCTTCTTGTAGCATATGGTAATCAACATGAAGAATCTCACCTAGACAATGTGCAGAGAATGAGACTTGGAGAACTCATCCCTAAATGGGATGTCTGTAGCAATCCCCTCAAGGCTCAGGAATCTATGCAGAGGAGGAAGTGGAAAGACTACATGAGCCAGAGGCCGTGGATGACTCCAAGGAGACAGAATCTTCCCGACATAACACAGCTCATGCACTTATGAACTCAGAGACCATGACAGCATGCATTGGACCTATACACATTCAAATCAGAACTATTCCAGCACAGAGAAGGACAAGTAGGCACAAAGTCCCATCACTAACCTGGAAGCTATTTACTAATTACTAATATCTGCTGGAGAGGGGAATCTGTTTGCTCCAATTGAATGACACTGGGCATATCAACCGAATTCCAGGACAGGTCATATGCTCAGGATTAGTTAACCAACACAAGACAAAGCCATTGACTTTTGTGTGCTATTTTTTGTTTTGTTTTGTTTTGTTTCGGTGGTTTTAGGCTCCTTGTGTTTTTTGTTTGTTTGTTTTGTTTGAATATTTATTTACTTACTTACTTACTTATTTATTTATTTATTTAGAGAGGAGGATCTGGGAAGACCTGGAAAATGAGGAAGAATATGCTCAAAACGTGCTGTATGAAAAATTAAAAAATAATAATTTTAAAATGTATTAAAAATCCACATCAGGGGTCTGCAGAGACAACTTAATGGCTAAAAATACTTACTGCTCTTGTAGAGGACCTGAGTTGGGTCTCACAACTGACAATCACTCGTAACAATAGCTGTTAGAGACCTGACATTCTCTTTTGGCTTCTGCTAGCACAGCACTCATATCCAAACCCACACACCCTACAGACAGAGAGAGACATAAGTAAGTAATGAAATCTTTAAATAAAATCTTCATAAGTTGAGTAAGATTTAAAATGGTTACAGTATCCAGGAAAATTCTTTAAGAAAAAGAATATTTACTAAGCTAACCATGGTTTTTCCTTTGTATCTTTCTTTTGAAATTAATAAATATAAAGGAACACCAATCAAAACTGTTCATCTGCTCACCTGCATTTTTATTTGAGAAACTATTGCCAAAGGGGAGGCAAGGAGCAAATAAAGTAGATTAAATCTTTTCTTGGGCCCTTTATCATCAATTGTGATATCTCTTTCTTTCAAAAACACACAGTAAACTTCCTCCCAGAACAACACTGATGATGTCTCGATAATAAATTTTCTAAAGTTGTTCAAAGTTAAACTGGTTCAGAGAGGTATGCTGAATTGTTTCAAAGTAGACTAAGCCAACTTCAGATTCTTGTAGGGATTTCTCTAAGGAATCTACCAAGGATGAGTTAACTATACAACACAGTATGGATATGTCAAATGTAGGGCTGCCATGTAGGGTATTGTATATTCTCAGCTTAAGCTTTCTAGAACTGTTATATTCAAGTTCATTGATCTGATGAGACTGCATTTTGTTGGTGGTGCTACTTGGAAGCAAACTGGCATACAAGAGCTGCTGAGCAAATGTATTTCTCTCTGCTGAATTCCACAGGGGCTTCCATCCCTTCCCCAGGTCCTCTTGTAGATTGCACTTTGATGATGGCAAACACTGTTGTCACCCCAGATAGGTATAGTTGGAAGTCTTTCTGTGTCCCGCCTGTCCCAAGGTCAGGACAAATCTCTCACCCACAGTCCTGCAGCCTTTTATAAAATAATCACACAGAGGCTTAATATTAATTATAACTGCTTGGCCATTTGCTCAGGCTTATTATTGACTAGCTCTTACACTTAAATTAACCCATAATTCTTATCTATGTTTAACCATGTGGCTTGGTACCTTTTTTCAGTTGTTCCTTCACATCTTGCTTCCTCTGGGTCTGGCTGATGACTCCTGACTCTGCTCTTCCTCTTCCCAGCATTCCTTTGATCTGCTTGCCCTGCCTATACTTCCTGCCTGGCTACTGGCCAACCAGTGTTTTATTAAACCAGTGTACAACAGCATTATCCCACAGCATTTCCCCTTTTCTGTCTAATCAAAAAGGAAGGTTTTAACTTTAACATTGTAAAATTACATGTAACAAAACAGTTATCAAGCAAGAATTACAGTTATAATACCTAGTCTATTTGTATTTGGCAAAATTAAAGAAAATATGATATCTATCCTATATTTGTGAGTCTTAAGTTTCATTTCTAATTTTATCATAACCAAGGAAAATTATAACTATCTAGTCTTCAACTATATCAAAGACCTCAGAAGGATATAATATTACCTAAGTAAACAGGAAGAACATTGTAAGCAACTTCCAAAACTCTAGAATGACAGAGACAGCTGTCTGCCTGGACAGTCACCCAAAGTTCCTCTGCAAATGTTGGGGCATCCATCTTCAGCACATAGGCCTAGAGTCTCTCAGTCACTTTTCTCTGTGTCCTGTAGAATGTCTGGCAGTTTCTTCTGTGAAACAGGAACCTGAAGGACCATTTTGCCTTGCAAAGTTCAGTGGTCACTTTTCTATGGGTCCTGCATGTCCAGTCTATACAACATTTTGTCAAATGAGCCTGGAAGCAATCCACAGATTCTCATCTTCTGTGGAAACAAAAGCAGAACCTCTTTTCCAAAGCAATATATCCTTAGACATAAATTTTGAAATCAAGATATCTTAATATATATATTAATTAATACATATATATATATATATGTTTAACTCAATGGCTTTTATAACCAAATGTCTCTCTGCTGTTATAAATACCAAAGACAACATAATCCAGACTCTCTGTGTGATTTCTCTGTGTGGCTTATTTTTTATATTAATTTTACTTTTTCTTTAAAGACTATTTTTTTTAAAACTTTCTATTTCTTTAATATAACTGTCTATATTCCTTTTTCTTTCTCTTTCAAGCCTACATTCATTTTTACACACAGTGTAAACCGTTTAGAGGTTTATTTCATCTGAATCTGTTTTATTGTAAAACTATTGCTTTAAACTGCAGCATTACTAGGACTGAAATAGCAACTTTGGCTGCTGGCTTCGCCTACCTCAGCTTTCCAACATGGCGGAACCATGTTTACCACCAGCTCTGGGGGAGCCATGCTCTGCCAACTCTGGACTCCGGAAGGCAGTGGGTCTATGATCCATCTGGCAGTGTGTAACTCAAAAACCTTTTCTTTCTTTCCTTTTTTTTTTTTTTTTTTTTTTTTTGTGTGTGTGTGTGTGTCCCACCTGGCCCTGCAACTGCTCAGACCCAAGTAAGCACACAGAGGTTTATATCAATTACAAATTGCATGGCCATGGCCTATGGCTCAAGCGTCTTGCTAGCTAGCTCTTATATCTTAAATTAACCCATTTCTATTAATCTATAAGTTGGCACGTGGTCGTGGTTTACTGGTCTGCTGGCATGTTGTTCCTTCAGTGGTGGCAGCTGGCATCTGTTTCTTCCCCTTCCCAACATTCCTTTAGTCTGCTCGCCCTGATACTGGCCAATCAGTGTTTTATTAAACCAGTGTACAACAGCATTATCCCACAGAAGTTAGAATGTCCTCTCCTTTAAGGAGTGGATTATATCTATTCATGTGAGCAGTCCAAAATCTCTAAATTTCTGGTGTATATAAGCAATTAATAATTATCTATAGAGATGAATGCAAGATATATAATTTTCTATTCATATTCACAAAATGTAACCATAGAAGTTCGATAATGCCCAAGAAATACAATACATCTTGAAAAGAGGTTCACAACAAAGTAAAGGTTCTCTGACCTTTTATTTGCATTTTCTACTCGTGTGTTTTGTCTTTAGTAGGAATTAATTGCTTAAATCAGCAAGGAAATATGGGAATGATACTGAAAGGTTATGGGAGATGTTAAGAAAAGATACTGAGGCAGTATGTCTGGTCTCATTCCCTGACAATGTTCATTAACCCACTTCTCAATCCCAAGAGGGCAAATTAGAGCATATAAGGCAGGAAGAATTAAAGACACATTGCCTGTAGGTGACCTACAACTGCCACTAAATGTGCATCTACTCAAAATGCATGGTTCTGTTTTTTTCATTCCCTAAAGGCCAAAGCCCATGAAAATTCTGCTGCTTCACAGACAAATGTGTATGCCGAGGGCTCTCTTTGCTGTTCTGTGTAGATAAGAAAGCTCTTTATTTTAAATAAAACTTATGCTGCTGGCAAATCCTGCACTTGGGTTATTTGCCTCAATTAGCTGCAATATAAGGAAAGGTAATATTTCCAGGAATCTTTATTTTTTACCTACGCAGTTAGGCTGTTTAGGAAATTAAACATGGTCCTAATATATTGGAGGTAGTGATTTACATGCGATATTCCATTAGTATCACTCTGCTATCGTATTTCAATACTCATTCAGAAAAATATCAGAGACATCAAAACAGAAGACAAGCATAGAGGCCAAGGACCTTGGAATCATCACCAACATGTGGGGCGAATGGGACCAAGGAAGGAAGGACCTGAAATATTTAGTTTCAGAATTGTCACAAAGGGTTGAAGAAATGGTTAATTTTGAAATGTTTCTTTGTGGAGAATATTTTCTGCTCTTTCACAAAAGAATTTGCCTCAGAATTCTTTTTTACAGGACATGTTTCTAGTTAATGATTCTTTAAACCTAGCAAAGTTGTGCACAATGCCACAAGTAGCCTGTGAAGCTAACTTCTATAATCGTGCTAGGGAGACTGTCTTTTTTTTTCTTTTTCTTTTTCTTTCTTTTGTTTTTCCCAGAGCTGAGGACTGAACCCAGGGCCTTGCGCTTGCTAGGCAAGTGCTCTACCACTGAGCTAAATCCCCAACCCCGGGAGACTGTCTTGTAGTTAGCTTCTGTAGAAGGTCTATGCTCTGCCACAATGTCCATGGATCTCATTGCATAGCATGCCCTTGTGCAGAGTAGGGAAAGGACAGCCTACCCCCAACGTACTCTCCAGTACCTCATTCTTCAGCCCCTCATCCTTCAGCTCATCACCCTTCAGCTTCTATCCCTGATCTCTAATTTTAGTTCAGTTGTAAGATTTTTCCTGGAATTTTTAATGCAGCTGCTCCATGAGCTTCTCTCTGTGTCAGTACTCATAAAAAAGGACTTACTGACCCTCAATCTGTCACTTTTCCTGACTCGAGTCAGCTCACTAACCTTTATTGGTTGATTATATAAAGTAGGTCTTTTTATTAAACATAGACCTTTTAGTGAGAAATAAATATACCTCATCCTTATGACCAGAATATACGAATAAGTGGATGTGAGTGAATGTGTGTGTGTGTGTGTGTGAATGTGTGTATGTGTATATGTACATGTGAGTATGTGTGAGTGTGAATGTGTGTGAGTGTGTTTGTGTATATGTACATGTGAGTATGTGTGTATGTGTGAGTGTGAATGTATGTGAGTGTGTGTTTGAGTGTGTGAATGTGTGTGTGTATGTGTGTGTGTGTGTGAGTGTGTATGTGTGATTCCAAACTCATGCACACATTTGTGCCTGCAAGTGCACTCACCTCTCTATGCACCCCTTTAGGCCAAAGATTGACATTACATGTCTATCTTCCTTTGTTGCTAGTCATCTTGTTTTTTCATTATTCATTTTTTTTTTTTTTATTTAGGGTCTCTCACTGAACCTGGAGATACTGTTTCAGCTAAGCTGGCTGGCCAGGCAAGCCCCAAGGGTCAGCTTGCCCCTGCTTCCCAAGCACTGGGGTTACAGATGCTCAGCTCCACACCGGATATCTCGGTGGACACCAGAGATCCACACTCCACTCCTCAGGCTTGCACAGTAAGCACTGATTCTGCTGAACTATCTCTCTCCAGCACTAGGAAAGGAATGACGACAGATTTCTGTTATATTACTCCAGTCTCTTCATTAATCTTTAAACGGCTTCTCTATATGTCAGTGTACAAACATTTTTTTTTTTTTTTCTGAATCAGGGCATCATTCATAGTAGGTTAAGAGTCTGCCTTACTCCAGTAGAATCTCAGGTAATTGCAACCATACTGTCCTACAAAGAAGTAAACTCACTAGAGAAATATGGAAAATTGGAAGTTCATGTAGATACTTTGGGAGAATACATAATCTAACAGTAATATACCTGAAAGAAAACAGAACAAAACGAGGAAAGATGAAAATAGTCAGTGATGAGTAACATCACAACAACACTGTCAACAACCTAACAACTTAGGAGAGACAGATGAATGTTTCAAAAAACACAACTTGCCAGAGCTTGCTTATAATAAAATAGACAGCTTGACTAGCTGCCAATAATAAAAAAATGAATTTATAGAAGAAAGATTCCCCCCAAGAGAAGCTCAGATCGAGATGGTTTCACTGCTAAATTCTAAAATATCTAAATAATTAATATTCTACACAAACTTTGGTGGAATTCTATTATTTTATATGCTATTTTATTGAAATTCTCATAAGAGAAATGTATTCTTTCTCCTTTTCAAAAGCAACAGGACTAAAACCAGCGTGTCACTGGGAGTTCAACTCTGAGGCCTGCAGGGGAGGACCCCTCCTTGCTCCCTCCAGGTTCTGGTGTCTCCAGCTGTCTTTGGCTTCTGGATACATTGCTTCCCTCTCTTCCTTGTGGTAAGGTTGCTCTCTCCTCCCTTTTGTCTGCTTCCAGTGGCAATTGGCTTTAATCTAATCAGAAAACTTGTCACATCACTCAAAGTTAACAGGATAAACTATATCTCTTAGGATCTTGAACTTCATCCCTTGTTTGCCTTATAAAATGTTACTCTCTCTTACCGTATGCAGTGCTATTTACGGTATCTGAGTATTAGGATGCAGAGTAAACTTCAATATCAAAACTGAATAAAATCATATTAAAAAAGCAAATTCTAAATCAATGGGAAAAGTCTGAACAAATTTTTAGAATTTGAATGCAATGCTAAGTATAACACACATTTTGGTCAAAAGTAAGTAGGTTGTTTCAGAAATGCATGGTTTCTTGAACTTTCGCAAATGAAAAGTAAAACTTACTGCATTAATGGGTAACGAAAGAAAGTTAATGATCACCTCAACACTAGAAAAAAAGCTTTTTTAACAAATTTGTAAATTTTTTCCTGATAACGCTTCACAGTATGATTAAAATGGAATGGAGGCCCTCAACCTTATGAGGGTCATTTACATGGACATCTACACTCAATATTCTCCTTAAGACCAGGGATAAGATCAAAGTTGTCCGTGTGTGTGTGTGTGTGTGTGTGTGTGTGTGTGTGTGTGTGT